>CACVKI010145727.1:0-83787 GCA_902732785.1 Trichogramma evanescens
ATCAAGAGCCGAACGTACTTTAAGTTGGTGGTAACGCGGAAAGCGCACGAATATGCGCTACGAACTCTCGTTCAGTCAGTATCTGGAGGGACCCTTATAGTCAGCGTCACGTTGCAGTTTGATCAGTACGCGTTACGACGCCGCAGCGTAAACAAAGAAAGATCGCCTCAGTAACAGTACAGTCAGTGATTCTTGTGGCAAAAGTAAAAAGTATTCCGTACCGTAAGGGACTGTGTGTTGTGTGTGAGCGCGCAGAACAATGTTAGCTAATTCTGATATAAGTTCCTACGGCGGATGGGAAGATGATGATGAAGAGTTCTATGGTGAAAACTACGAAGATGTCGAAGATGACGAAGAAGACGAAGGTGACGAAGGTAACGACTTGGAAAAGTTTAAAAGCTTACGAGAAAAAGTAAATTGGGAGATTGAAACAGATAGACACAAATTTTTCTGTAAATTTCTTCGCTTGATCATTAAATGGGAGGGACAACTTCCAGATCTCAAGAAATTTTTTCGAGTGAAAGAGATGGATTGGTTAATAGATTATAGTTCAAAAGTCTACGTCAGATTTTGTGAGGAGCCAGATGAATTTATTAACTTTGTGATCAAGACCGGCTATAAAGACGAGCCCGAAATTGATGAAGATGGTAATCCACTTTTGCGTCGTACCACACCACTGCATCATGCCGATTATGAGTCTGCATATGGACAAGAGGTTGTTTGCAAGCTTTTTGAAATATACGACAGATTCGAGGTAAATTACACCGACGAATCCGGGCTTACGCATTTTCATGTAGCTTGCATGTCTGGCTGCAATGATGTCGTCAAGAAATTCCTCGAGCTTGGGATAAATCCCAATTTTAACGTTCAAGAATCGGACACGAATACAATTGATCCACCGCTACATTTAGCTTTGAAGTATGAACGAGGGAAGGTGGTCAAGTTGTTGCTGGAAAGTGGTGGTAATCCGAATTTGACCAACGTGGAAGGATTGACTCCCCTACACTTGATTTGCAACAAAAAAAAAATCGAATTTTTTAGGTTTTACGAAAATATCAGACTAGCGGAGCTATTCTTTAAAATCAATGATGATATGCAGCAGACATTGCAAATTGATGCCCAGGACAATTTGGGTAATACACCGCTACACTTGGCTCTGATCGGCACACGCAGGCAGTTAGTCGAGTTCCTGCTGAAGAAAGGTGTTAATCCGAATTTGGCTAATAAGGATGGAGAGACACCTCTGCACATTATTTGTAAGAATTACAGCTACGATGACTGGGTAAAGATATTACTCGAGAATACTGATGTCAAACATCAACCAGTGCAAATTGACGCTGTGGACAATTTGGGTGGAACACCCCTTCAATGGGCCGTAGCAAATTTTGAACCGAAGATTGTCGATGTACTCTTGGATCATGGTGCCGACCTGTCCAGTTTTGTTTTTCCCCCTGAGAGTTACATCAAGGATATGATACACAAACATTCAATCGAAATTCGAACTTTTGAAATTGTATTCTCTGCTCTGAGTGTCATCGAGTCCCTAGAAACAAAAGGATACGAACTCAAACACAGCGATGTCTTGCCGATTATCAAATTGTTCGCAAATCATGGATGGTACGAAAATCTGCCGGATTGCGAAAAATATTGGTATGATGACGAAAAGTTCGCTGTAATTGCAAAGGACCAGATGGTGACTCCGAACCAGTCACTCTACGATTTTATTAAACTGCCAGATTACAAGGCACAGAAACTATTTGCGATCAAAGACTACGCAAAGTTCTCATCTGGATTCCATTTGTTCTCCGCTGATCTTCGCCAGGCGTGTACTATGCACCTCTGCAATATATTAATGGGAAGATTTTTCCGGCGATGGGCCCTGGAATTCTTCTTGACGATGACTCGAGACCGACTGCCGATTCTGTGCTGTGAAATAATTATCGAGCATCTAAAGTATGATGATTTAATACGGATTTGCTTGGCGGCCAAGGACCCAAGCTAGGGATGAGCTAAGTAATTGTTACATCAGAAAACTTGAGTGCATTCTCAACAGAATAAATGATTACAATGATTTGGAATTGTCTGTATTTAATAGTGAGAGATGCAAAAGAAGAGCTAATAATTTTAATTAAAATTTCATTCTTTTGTAAAGATTGTTCGAGAATTTATTTAAAAATTTAAAAGCAATTTTCCACTGTAGACAAAATAAAGAATATTTTCATAAACACAAGCTGAACATATACCTATATATCAGTTCATTTACCTATTATTAATTTTCAAATTCATGTCAATTCTTGTATCATTTAAAAACAGAAAGGCGCTACTCAACGGACACTCGTCACATTTATTTTAAATCATATGGCCGGTAAACAAGTCGGTCAGTACGAAAAAAATGTGCAGTTTATTGTCGTTGTGAAGAGATCTAACAAGGAATGGTCGAGCGCGTGAGTTTTCCTTCATTGAATTGTATTATCCTACTACCACGTATAGCAGCTCCTTGCGTTGGGATCCTATTAATTTTCTGATTTTATACTCTACAATCCTTTATAGGTCGAAATACCTGTCACGATATCGATTCAGACAGGATAACGGATTACTTAAATACTAATTAAACCGATAACATTTCTCAGTTGAAAGATCTACCTAAATATATTAAAAAATGATTCAATTGAATTGAAAAACTCAATGTGACTATCAACTGTTCAAACTACTAACAATAAGTATTCTCTGTGCCCTGCAGCTCGTTTTTTCACATTACATCCAAGAATCATCACGTTACCAAAACGGCTTATATTAATTACTCCGTTTGTCATTTATTCGATGTGTTTTCTACGTCATTGCCAGAGGTTGCAAAAGTTTTGTACTTGCACCTATCAATCACATATCAAGTCGGTGGCACTAGTAGTTGGGGGCTGCGAACAAACAAAAGAATATCGGATAAAAAGGTACTGTGAGCGGCCGTTCAGCGCGCACTCTCATCGAAATCTTCTCAGGGCCCATACCAGGGGTATTCCTGATGTAACGATCATTGCTTGAATAGCCGTATAAGTGTTGGACACTGAATTTCAAACTTGGCAACTGTTATAATTCATCCTCCAAATACATTAGGCTGCTGTTCTATACATTATTGTTCTGCACAAGGTAAAATTATTGTTGATTAATCCTTAAATTGTTAATGAGTTTTATCGATCATCTTATATAAATTTAGTTAAACAATTATGGACGCCGAACGCAAAGCCATAATTGACTTTTTGTCTCGACCGGATATAAACATCTTTGCCTCGGATTTAAAATATCAAATAAAAAGTGCAGAAGAATCTGTTACAGCCCGAAATGAAGGCAATAAAATATACATCAAGAAAGATCACACAGACGACGATCATAAAATGATTCTGCATTTTTATAACAAAAGCATTGCTTATGCTCCCAGTGAATCAGAAGAATTGATGATTGCTTACAGTAATCGAGCTTATTTATTAATGCATGTCAATAAATATAATGAGGCTATAGATAGTTTAGATAAAGCTTTACAATTGACAGAGTCAACTCAAATGAAATTGAAACTATTTTGCCAAAAAGCCAAATGTCTCGCTGCCCTTGACTCCTCAGTAAAAGATGATGTATTGAGGGAGATCGATCAGATTTTTGATGTATCAAAGTTACCTGTAGAGGCAGCAAATCTTATGTCGAATATTATTAGGAAAACTAAATCTGAAGTAGCGTCGATGAAGAAATTCAAACCTAAAAATCAAGAGTTCCTGCAGGAAAAACAACGGTACAATAAAATTATTACGGACAGAGAAAAAGTTGATCCATTTGATTTTGTTGAAATAAAACAAACGGAAAATATGGGCAGAGGTCTATTTGCCAAAACTGATTTTAAAACAGGTGATTTAGTATTAGTAGAAAAACCTTGTTTGATTGGGCCAAACTTTTCCAATCAATATGTATTTTGCTCTCACTGTTTATCAGTGGCATGGACTGGAATTCCATGTGAAACATGTCATGATTATATATTTTGTTCTTTAAAATGTAAAAACATGGCCTGGAGAGAGTACCATGATATGGAATGCTCAATTACACCATATCTTATTTTATGTAACACAGACCTTCCTCATAAATGGTCTCATATGAGTCTTAAATTTCTTGTAACATTGATAAAAGATTATGGGACGATTGGTGAACTTGAATCAAAAATGAAAATTTCCGAAAATAATCAGGGTGAATATAACTTTTGATATTTAAATGTTCTGAAATAATTCAATTTATCTGGTTTTTATTGCATTTTTTACAGTTAAAATAGTACATGAGGAATCTGAACAAAAAATGATTTTATTCAATAAACTGATGAGTTTGTCTCATGATTTACCTACGGATATAAATGATATTTTAACTATCTATACTATTGAAATATTGATTTGTCTAGTAAAGTATACATCTTTCTTTTGTGAAAAGTTGAAAAATATGCAATACCGTAATCTTTCAAAAAATGAAGATTTTGTATTTATTGGATCGTTGCTCTTAAAACTAATTAAAATAAGTGCTGTTAATACTCATGATGTAAGTCAAACATTTTTTTAATACTATTTCAAAATTCCACCTAGTTTCAATTTTTTTTACAATTTTAATTATTAGATAGTGAATTCAACTGACATAAATAACTTGAGTAGTTCACAACTTTGTAATATCTATGTTGGAAAATGCCCAGAAACAAGAGGATTTTGCATGGGACTTGTTAGTAGTATGATCAATCACAGCTGTGCACCAAATATTAAAAGATGTATTTCAGATGGTATAAAATATGTTTTTTATGCCTTGGAACCAATTTCTAGTGGAACCCAGGTACTCATTAATGTTTGTTGTTATCAATACTGTTTGAAATTAGATGTATACTATGTTATTAAATTTTTATATAGCTTTTAGATTCATACAATACTTGCTTTTATGAGTCTCCAAGAATGAACAGAAGAAAACTACTTACATCTTTTGAGTGCCAATGCATTGCTTGTAAGGAAGATTGGTTTCCTTTTATGTACCCCATAGAAGGAATAGAAGAAGCATTCATTTATAAAATGAAATTGCTTGAGCCAATAACACATTTGAAAGAAATGACTTTTATAAAAAGAATCAATCCATTAATAAATAGAATTCATCGTGCAGAATACATGGTTGATAAAGATATGATACAAACAATATCTGACATGATGGATGAAATGGTAAATGCACTACCACATCCTAGTTTAGCCAGATGTAAGTTATTATGTGTTGTTAATAAGATTTTTGAAGGGTATTATAATCTTACAACACCATTTCAAAAATGTTGTTCAGGTTGAAGTAATTTTTCAAAGGTTTTATTAAGAATTTTTATTATCCAATACTGATTATAGTTTTCTAAAAGTAAATTTATTTTTTTAATTCTCTAATCTAATTTGCGTAATTATAAATAAAATTTCTAAGTTTAAATATAAAACATTTTTATTTTTTGTATAGTGTTTAAAAATCGTTGAATACATTTTAATTAGTAATGAATATTATACTTTTAAATGAATCAAATCTTTAGATCTTGAAACGTTTTCCAATGAATCAATTAAAGTTAATATGAACAATGCAATTAAAAAATCTATATTTTCAATTATTAATTCTAAATCTTTAAACTATGATTTTTAACTTAAATTCTTCATGAATATTCAACAGTGGTACGCCTATTTGTATGAAATATGTATGAATGTATTGGAACCTATAATGAAGGTCGTAATTTAAGTTTATAATAAGTTACCCCTGTTCTTTTTTCCTTGTTCTTTTGTATCTCAAGCCTTTACGTTTGACTCGTTTTAATAATAATATTTAAAAAGTGAAACTTTGACTTTACTGTATTGATTTGAATTGATTTATCTGTATTGATTTTATCTGTATTGATTTGAATGATAGTGCAGTAACTTTGCAATCATACCTTTATTTGGATAATTTAATAAAAAATGTAAGTCAAAGATAATATTAACTTTTTTTATTCAAATACAAGAAACGTATCAGTTCTGGTCATATTATCCGTTGTACGAACTCGGCGCTTCATACGCCGTAAAATTTGCAAAAGGCTCTCTCGATGTAAGCTCGATGAGACAAAGAATCGGCGTGAGCAACGAAGCCATCGAAGTACTTGTAGATGATTTCGATGAGCAGTATAGTCTTTTCGAGGGTGGCTACGTCGATTGGCCGCTTGATCAGAGGCAGCACGAAAATGTCGTGCAATCGCTTGATCAGTAACTCGGTGAAAAAACTTTTGGTGACGGCCGAGTCACGCATCTGGAAAAGATAGTTACAACTCAATGGTAAGAAAAATGAATTTACGGCCACTTATCGTCACGAAAATGTATACTTGTATGACAGGACACGACGTGTGGGTCGACCAATTTTCTCGGCAGGCTCGACACTCGCAGGTGAAGCCGAAGTAATCTCGGAGATAATCTTGTCGCTCCTGGCGGCCGATACCGACCACCGGCCCGTACGAGTCGTACAGTTGCTCGCCTCGCTCGATCGGCCTCGTGCTGAACAGGACGATCTTGCCGGGCCGCGCGAACGTCCTCTCGACGTTCGGATAGCAGCTGTGATTCAACAGACTCGAGTAGGGCAGCACGATGGCACCTCGCACCGTGTCGCAGCTCGACGTGCACTCTTGAAAGTTCTCGCACTTGCAGGACGAGTCTTGAAACTACAATAATTTGTACGATTAAAGATCGATACTCGATATTCGATGGCAACGTGCGCGAGAACTTACCGATTTTGCGTGCGAGATGAATTAGAGTCTGATATGTGCGAGACAAGTATAATGAAGTACGCTAATGGAGATACTCGTTCGATTACTCACTTGAAACAAGAATACATACTTGAAAGGAGTTAATATTGATGATTTTTCTCAATTTCTTTAGCAAATTTCGAACGATGTTGGCCCTCTCTTCTTTGTTTTCAAAAACGTCTACTTCATCTTCGTTTATGTGTAATAAATTTGTCTTGCCCTCGATCAAATCGGCCAACATCCGGTCGTGCGTATCGCCGTAGTCATCGTCGACGTTGTCGAGATACGACAGGCTGTACATAGAACGAAACGATCGACTCAGAAACGGCTCACTTGGAAATTCACCTTCTTTGTATTTATCTAAATAATGTAAAGAAAAGAAAATAAGATTTTCATAGAAAAAAGGTGGCCTCCGGATGTATACCTCTCTGCTCGTCGATACTTTGCACCTGTTGCGCGACTCTCGTCCAGCCCTCTTCTTTGACGGCAATGATGAACGATCTCAGGGCCAGCATGCAGGTCTCCAGTTCGATTTCGTCGCAATCGAAGCAGCGCACGTAGGGCAGAATCGGGCACTCCTCGCTGTGATAACGGTCGTAGGCCTCTCGGCGACAGCTCTCCGAGCAGTAGACGACGATCGAACAGCCGGGACACGCCACGGCGGCCCAGGCCGACTCCAGACAGTGCGAGCAGATCAGATAGGCCTTGTCCCTTTTCGCGAAAGTAACGTATCCCCTTTCCACGACGACGATCTCGCCGGGCCGAATGTCTCTGCTGGCTTGCACGTATCTGCCGTATTTTTTGCTGTACATCACGGACAGACAATCTGACACGTACGTACGATCGGCACTCGCCGATATCGTCGCGGCTCTCCGATCGTTTACCGGACCTGGTGCGTCGTTTTCGCGGCAACTTTTCACGAGCGCCGAGCACTGGTCTTTTCGCGCCAACAGTTTAAATCTCAAGAACTCCGATTTCGTTAGTTCGAGAGCTGTGTCGATGTCTCGAAGGCATTCTGTGTACTTTTTCAAATGCAGCAGTAGCGCGGATCGGTTGGCGTAAGTCATGGCCAATAATTCGTCAAGATTTTTTGGTGCAAATGCTATGCTCTTCGAGTACAGGGATAATATTCGCTTGTATGCTTTTTCACTCTTTTTATCTTCGTTGTACAAAAAAAAGTCGTTGGCTTCTTTACGAAAATCCATCGATAAACACAAGTTCTTCTTCGCTAGTCGATCATTTGCCTCATAAAGGCTTATCCAGTTATCGATGTACCTTTCGCATTGGTCCATATTTTATTATCTTAATCTAAGGCTAAATTTTAGACGATTTTATAGATATTTTTTTGAAAATTCAATTTAAATGATCGGCGATCGATCATCAACATTACGTACCTTTTTATTTATTTATTTTAAAAATTCTCGAACTTGAACACATTAATTTAATTCAATTGCAATTTTGATAATTAAAAGAACTTTACAATAAAGAAATCAATAGCAATGATCGGCTAGCTTCGGTGCACTAAGTTTGACGGCTCGTTTGCTATTATTGTTTGATCGTGACAGTGCATTATGCAATTTTACCGTCATCGTGTTTTTGATCGTCACATCATTATTTTTATCTGACATGCAACTCTAATTACATAACATATATCTTCAAAATATCGACGTCACTTTTACTTCCTTATATTTTCGCGAAGTTCAGAATGAAAAATGATTCATTGTTTTTACAATACAATTTATTATATATTACATAATTAACATATTGTCTGTAACATTTGGTTTCCTCTACAATTATTCTTCTTGATTTAAAAAAAGACTTTAAAGCTATTTGTACATACGTGGGAATTCATAAATTATGCACGATAAGTAAAAAATGTAAGTATCACAAACAAAAAAAACGTGCATTTTCAAATAGAAAAATCTTAACGAATGTTTTATTTAATTTTGTCAGCTAATGAGCAGCTGAGACCGGTATTGTCGGGCTCGACGTTCAATTCGGTGACTTTGCCGTCCTCGACAACCATGGAGTAACGTTTGCTGCGTTTTCCACCCAAAACAGCGAGATCGACCGAGAGATCGCAAGCGTCGGTGAAAGTTGCGGATGGATCGGCCAGCATTCGAACCTATACGATAAAATTAATTATTATTATTATAATAAGAAATTCCGAAATGATAACAATTTCTCGAATCAAGATCTCATACCTTTCCTTCGGCCTTATGGTCTTTACCCCAAGCAGCCATGACAAAGGGGTCGTTTACTCCGATGCAGAAGATTTCATTGTAACCTTTGGATTTCAACTCATTGGCTCGCTCAACATATCCAGGTAAATGCGTCTAAAAATCGTGACATAAATTTTAATTAAATAAGAATGTTTTTTTAGTCTAGTTGTTGATTGAATCTTACAAGATGAAATCTTACTTTTGAGCATCCTGGAGTGAACGCACCGGGAACAGCGAAAATAAGAATTTTCTTTCCGGCCGATAATTGAGCCAAATTAACTTTATTGGCTGGGGTATCTTCGAATAAATCGACGGCGGGTAATTTATCTCCAACCTAAATCGTAAAAAAAATGTTTTTCAAATGTTTATTACAATAATATACCCCGATAAGAGCGAATATTTCTATAAGCTATTGCGGAATATAACAGTTCAATAATATAAATGCTACACTCTCATAATCCAAAAAGAGACCTTTTCTTTTGAATAATTTCTGCGAAGCAGGTTGAATTCTAAAGAAGATGGTCGATCAATATAAAAGTGTGTAATGCAGGCAAGTATGAATGATAAAAGTTGCGTAGCGTAAAGACTTGAAGAGCTTTGATAAATAAAAAAAAATTGATAATATTGTTCCGAACAAAATTACATTTTAATCGTTCAAGATTCTTTTGTACGGTTCAGGATTTCTGGAATTTCAGCTAAATAAATTGATGATTAAATCAAGACAAGTTCACCTTCGGTATTTATTGCGGCGTGAGCTTGCTAAAAAAAATAAAAATAATAAACTTCGGCTTATTCCGTAAAACATAACCTCGCCAAATTACTTGAGCTACAATTTTGTCGCGAAAGTAAAATGATAAAAAGGGAAAGATTCCTAAATTTGTGATATCTATCATTCATGTACACTCAAATAATACATATCTTAAGTGGTTTTATTATGGATATTATACAATGATTGCCGGCAACCTCAACATGTATAAACGAGATACGCGAGCCCAAGAAACTTCATGTCAATTGCGAATGATTATTGAGACGCATTAGTAAATAGATACATTAGAAAAGATAAGGGGACAGAGAACTTACAGCGATAACCATTTTGTTAGTCAGATGCAATCCTCTTGCTGGACAGGTGAGTACTGAGGAGCCAGCCGCGGCAATGGCGCGAGCAAACAGTCGATTCATTTGTCCAGCGTCGCTTTAGATTATTCGGGATATAAGACTCGCTTTATAGCCTCGCTTTAATAAGGTATGTGCGTGTATTGCAAAACGCACGGACTTTTTGATGTAAGTATATAATGTATAAGGCCTCGCGTGGTGTTGTGTGTTGTGATATACGTCAAGGCGGTCAGAGCTGACTGCGAGATCCCCGTTGAACCGTACACGGTACACCCCTGCGTGAACTCAAAACTGTTTTGTTATGCGTACGTCACGTGTCGCTGGCACTGCGAATACTCGAGTTCACGCGAGTAAGTAGTTTACAGCCGCGACGCTTTAAATGGACGGCAGTAGTTTCAAAGCTCTCTCATCTGAAAAATTGAATTTCATTAATGAGAAAACGCGCCCGGCTCCGATGTTCAATAACCTCCTACGCGTATGACTTATGTACCCATATAATCTTTTATCTCGTCGCTCGAATTGCGCAACCAACGTGATGTACACGCTTTTCATTGAGATTTGTCTTCTGCTACGAATCGGAGATGCACTGGTTTATGTTTATAAGACTAATGCTCATTATAAGGTGCTCGGTTTTTTTTCTTTTTCCATCACTTTTGCGGCTTCGGTGTGGATAATAATAGACTGTAAATTTTGAAGCGTCGCGGTTACTTTCGTATTTGACACTTTTCATTCATCTTGTTTCTTACTATCAGTTCAAACGACATACTTTTTCCTTGCTTTTTTTTGCTGTCACATATAGTTTATAATTAAAGAAAATAAAAATGAAGAAAATCAACGAAATTTCTTCGTCACAAGGATTCAAGGATAATTCAATCAAACTACTTTGATTTATTTTCTTGCTAACAACGATTTATATTTTGCATAAAAATAATTATACTAAAATAGACGTCTTCTCGATAATATTTAAAATCAACGACTATATAATTTATGCACATTTCATAAATTGTTTTACACATTTCAAAATAACTATCTTATTTAACAATTTCCATTTAAAAAAAAACTGTCAATCCACCTCGACGCATACGAACATACATTGTTGTTGTATCCTAAATATCTTATCGCTATGTTACATTCTGCGCGCATTGCCTCATTAAAAAAAATTATACATCATTGTGACGGTGTTTTATTATATAATGAGAATCAAAGATATGGTGAGAATTTTGAGCATCGATTTCTCGTGTACTTGCACTCGATATAATGCACCGCGTCTTATTTACATTTAAATCCTGACAATTCTTTTAAAAAAAATGAAAAATAATATACACGATGGCTCAGGACAGTTTTATAACGAAAAAAAAACTGTACTACACACCGAAGGCTTTCGTAGAAGGAATTGAACGATTTGCAGCGGAGTTGGTAAATGTTAGAGCCGAGAAATTTTGAAAAAATGACGTTGTCGCCGAGAAAGCTCGATCGGCTCGAGGCTCTCGTCGGCATAAAATGATACACTATGCTCGGGACGACGAATGCAAGCTTTACAGAGTCTCGTTGCGTTAGGTGAATGTTTGAGCGAAATGCTCGAGATCTCTCGTGTTCAACAGATCGAGAATGTGGTCGACGACGAGGGAGGGCAAGTAGACGTCCTTCCAGGACTCGTCGATGTGCTGCACGACGCGCACGAGATTTTCGGCGGCGATCTTCATGAGGTTGAGCCGCACCACGGTGACGTCGGCGTTGCGCAGCAAGTTATCACAGTAAATGGGAAATCTGTCCCTGTAATCGCTGGCGTAGAAGGCGGCGGCGAGGCGCTCGTTCTGCATGTAGGAGAGCAGTCGGCGCCTGTCGCGCGTCAGCAGGTCGAAGTAGGAGACGCCCTCGACCACGTGGTGGTCCTTGACGAGGGTCAGCTCCCGCACGCACTCCTCGAAGAAGTCCTTGAAGTGGACGTTGTTCATGATGCGCAGGCTCTGGTCGCTGACGTGCCTGCCCGAGAGCAGCAGCTTGGCCGTGTGCTTGGTGAGGGTGCGCTGCAGCGACTCGGCCAGCCTCATCACGTCCGTGTCGTCGGCGTCCGACCAGTCCGAGTTGGTCGACTCGGCCACCTGGTAGAGCGATATGGTGAGGGGCGTGTTGCCGTAGTCGTCGAGCACGTTGACGTCCGAGCCGTGCTCGAGCAGCAGATCGACGATCTCGATGTGCTTCTGGTCGACGGCCACGTGCAGCACCACCTGATTGTTGATGACGCGCTCGTTCACGGCCACGTGCCAGTCGAGCAGCAGGCTCACGTTCTCGTAGCGATTGCTCCAGACGGCGTTGAAGAGGGGCGTGAAGTTGCCGTCCTTGCTCTTGGCGTTGACGTCGAGCTGCTGGCGGTGGCGCGTCAGCAGCAGCTCCAGCACGGCCGGCTGCTTGTTGGCCGCGGCGAAGTGCAGCGCCGACTGGCCGTTGTTGGTGAGGGCGCGCGCGTCCGCGCCGTGGCTCAGCAGCAGCTCGACGTAGGCGATCGGCTGGTTCTCGGCGCAGAAGTGCAGCGCCGTCTTGCCGTCCATGTTGCGGGCGTCCACCTCGGCGACCTGCTCCAGGAAGATCTTGAGGGTCTGCGCGGCGTGATTCTGGCAGATCATGTGGAGGATCTTGTTGCCGCGCTTGTCGAGCGGCGAGTTGACCGAGACCCCGTGCCTCAGCAGAAACTGCACGGGCTTGAGGGGCTCGCTGAGGCTGCAGAACGAGCCGAAGCCCGAGTTCATGAGGTTGCGCACCGCGTACGAGAAGACCGTGTTCTCGTTCTCGTCCGGCTGGTACAGATCGAACTTGTCGTTGTAGAGCAGCTCGATTATGTCGATGCCGGCGTTCTCGATGAAGGCCGTGTGCAGGGCCGTCTCCTGATTCTTGTTCTTGTAGTAGCGATTGCTGCCGTTGTTCAGGAGGAACTTGGTCAGCTCGGCGAAGCGGCTGCGCACCGCCAGTATCAGGGGCGTGTCCTTGTTGCTGCGCTCCACCGAGTTCACGTTGGCCCCGTGCTTGATGAGCAGCTTGGCGATGGCTATGCGCGAGATCTCGTCCGGGATCGAGGTGCTCTCCTTGTCGCAGATCAGGTGGAGCGGGTCGCGCTGGTCCTGGAAGCTGATGTTGGCCCGGGCGCCCTTGTTCAGCAGCATCTCGACGATCTCGACGTTGCCCGCCAGCGTGGCCAGGTGCAGCGGTATGTCCTTGCTCGGGTCGGAGCAGCCCATGTTGGCCTTGCAGTAGTGGCGCAGCAGCGCCATGGCGTTGCGATTGTCGTTGCGCTTGATCGCCTCGCACAGCAGTATGTACGACGTGCTGTCGTTGTTCCAGCTGCAGCGCTGATTCATGTGCTTGATGAAGCCGTTCGAGCTGAAGATCTTCTTGAAGTACGGCTCGAACACGTGGCGCAGACGCTTCGTCTCGCGCGTGATCCTGTACTCCTGGCTGTCGGTGTCGCTCTCCGACCAGTCGTCCATTCTCGCCTTATACCTATTAGGCTACAATTTCACACTATTTCGTACACAATTTTATTTGTGCATAAACATCGACCGTTTCGCCGATGAAAATAATAATTAACGTCGAGCTTGCGAGCAATTTTCGATACGAGAGCAGCTGCGCGTGCACTACACGAGATACAAAAGTAGTTCAAGGTGAGCTGCCGACGAGAGCTTTCGAACCCGTAACTTTATCGTGAAATTTGCCTCGCGAGTTCCTGTACCTTCGATTGGCTCGTATTGGCAAAATAAAATCACAGTCCAGTACACAGCCCACGCTGAAGCCGCGTTGAAACGAAGCAATTCACTCGCCGCGCGCTTTTACAGCATGATAATATATCACAGAAAAATAGAATTTTTTTCTTCGCTCGACTCGTCAACGAGTGCAGCGCGAGCGAAACAGCCATCCGAACTCGATATCGATCTGTTTGAGGGAGGGGGTGCACCTTTACTGCCAGGCTGCACACGGTGTGCAGTGCACGCATGTGTATACCTCCCCACACGCGTGCAAGAAAACTAGAACGCGAGGCTGCAGAGTCGGGAGCACGTGCGCAGCCATACCAACGTGAGAAAGCGAGATCGCAAAATTCAAAATGTTCGCGAGAGGCAGAGCTGTCGAATTAAATAATATGACTTTGGTATCGTTCATCGAAAGTAGTATGAGCAATTAGCCCACGGCACTATAATAAACACTCTTCGATCGCGCGCGTACAAAAGCGCGCGAGCCAGCGACATTACCAATAATGTTAGCAATTCAAATCACAGCCGGCTGCTGGTCTCGGCCTCGGACGACCGCCTGATCAAGCTCTGGGGCCTGCGCTCGGCCCAGTGCCTCAAGACCTTCGCGGGCCACCGAGACCGGGTGTTCGCATGCGCGTTCAACGACTTCACCGACAGGATCGCCTCGGGCTCCTGCGACCGAAGCGTGAAAATCTGGAGCGTCGGCGAGGGCCGAGCCGTGCGCACCTATACCGATTTTGCTGTTCGCGTCGGCAGCCTCGATGGACAGGCCCTCCAGATCGATTACCGGATTTCGGGAAATCCTCTGGGAATACCAGCAGCCGACGGACGAGCCGATTTCGTTTGCTCGCTACTCTCCCAACGGCCAGTACTTTTTGCTGTCCACCGTGAACGGCGCCATCAAGCTGTTCGAGAACGAGCGTCAGCAGGTTGTCAGGACGTTTCACGGACACGTGAACCGCACTTACTGCATGTTCGCCACTGTGATGGCCAGCAGCAGATATCTCGTGTCCGGCTCGGAAAACGGACGCGTGCTCATTTGGAACGTCAAGACGCAGAGAGTCGTCCAAGTCATGGAGGCCCACGAAGACCCGATGGTTGCCGCCGAAACTCATCCGAGATGCGACGCCTTTGCTTCGGCCGGTTTCGGCAAAGATTCTATCAAAATATGGAAAAACGAGGGAATAACATCGACCAAAGAATCATCCGACGGGGAGCTCTTTGTCAACGGAATATTGTAAATTTTAGCGGATGAATATAAGTGTTTAAAGACAATCATCGATGATATACCAAAGGCAAAACATTTGGAATACCAATTTTCAAAAAACATACCCTAGAGTATGTTTCTAGACTATTGAACTTGTTATTTAATGATAAATAAGGTATAATTTTTTATGTGTTTGAAATCATTTAAATATTTATTATTTACATAACAACGCATGAAATTTATAATAAACTAAAATTGATAAAAATATAAAATTTCGAAATCTTATTTACATTTGAGTCAAAACCTTAGTATCACAGTCTCTGGCGAAAATGTTTCACTTTCTGAATTTCTTTCCGCAGAGCAAATATTCCAAGTGATCTATGAGATTTATGATGATGGCTTCTTGTTAAATAGTACCTAATTTTATAATTCAATGAACACATGCTCCTCGCAAATCAAACGAGAAATTGCATGAATTGAAAAATTTTCTTTACATTCAAATTATTCATTTTACTTCATATCTCATCAATTGCACGATATTTTTCTTACAATAAAGTATTCGATCTTGCGAAAAAACTTAATCAACTTTAGTTTAACAAAATATTTGAAACAGATAAATTATGGTAAAGTTAATAACAAACATATATATAGTACGAAACATGGTTATTTATAACGTTGCAATAAATTCGTAATGTATAATGTTTTGAATTAATGAACAAATAATAAGAAAAAAAAAATCTAGGTTCAGCTCTCTACATAATGAAAATTTTCTCCACGAGCATTGCTTTTATATCACTAATGAAACATTCACTCATAGGACCATGAGAAAATTACAAATATGATATTAAAATTAACTATTGAAAAAGTACATTGTGTACATACACAGTCGTCATGATTTGAATACAATGTTGCTTCAGAATTGAATAAGGTCACATATGGTCCAAACTGACACTACTTTTGTCCATCAACGGTGCATTAATTTGCAGTGGTACAGAAAACAGCTCTTCCCACGGTGGTTTAATAGAATTGATGACCGCTTCCGCAGCATTCGACGATACAAATTCAAAAATCCAAGTAGAATCTTCTCCTATTACTTCGTCCAAGAAATTTAGAGTTAAAGTATTGCCAGCTATTTCCTGATTTTTTAAATTCAAATTCGATTATTGTATTATTAAAATTTTCTTCACATTAATTATAAATTTATCAACTTACTACTTCAATTAAATTACTCATTCCTTGTTCAACTACAATGCCTGGAAGCTCATTTTTTTCTGATAAAAGCCAGTTTATCTTGTCTTGCATGACTATCAGATCAGATGAAGTTATAATTAAACTTGACATTTTTAATTTTACACTATCATTGGACCATTTAAGGGTTGCAGAAGAGAAAAGAGCTAGTAATCTTATAGGGACTTCTTCTTTGTAATTCTTGCAGAATTTCAACATATTTTTCAAGGCTGTATTACAGTATTGTGGAACTATAAATTCCACTTCACAACTTGGAGGAAGAGGGGAATCTAAAATATAAAGTATATTAAAATATGCTCAAAGACAATTTTAATTAATTTGGACGATTGATATACTTGTAAGATAGAATAAAAAGTTGGAAGTTCTTTGAAAATCTTGAAGGATGCACAAGAGAACCGTGTTTATCGGAGCTTCTCCGGGTTTGTTGGGCTGTTGTAACTCAACTAGTATACCTTGTTTGTATGGCAATGGTGAAAAAGATCTAAGTCTATCTATAGTCCAACTCGATTCTTTTTGTAGCCATCTTTGAGGATCCTCGCTGTATGAAAAATAATTTTTAAAATTAAATTTAAAATCTTTTTGACAATTGCAAGCACAACACTTACCCCTCTTTTCCAGTTATTCGTAAAATATAAACTTTAGCTGTTGACATGACTAAGCACCCAGGAAATGATTCATTTGATGAATGTGTTAATATATCTGCCTGTGTTTGAAAATAATTTGCAAATTATTTATAAAGATAATTTTTTTTTTCATTTTTTTAAGAAATAACTCACTCTAAGAAGAAATGCTATATCTTCGTTTTCGTGCTCAAAAACATTTAAAATAATGTGAAGTTTTATTCTATGATCAATGTCACTGAAATTTGTAAAAGAATATTGAATATTGTTGCCCATAAACTCGGAAGTTTCCTCAGATCTTGACATAATATCCTTTGTTGTACCGATTTTCATGCTTTGAAGTAATTCTATAATATAAAATAATTTTATTAATGATAATAAAAAATAAATTAAAAAAATGATTAAAATAAGTTTATACTTGATGTAACGTACCTCCCAGCATCGACGAGAGATTTGTCACAGGTGTTAAAGTATTGTCTGCATCTCCTTCACTCTTTAGGGTACTTTTACTGTTGGACATTTCATTCTTATCCATCAGTTTTGAAGTTATATTTTCATAAGCAGTGCACACACTATCAGTCAAAGAACCTGTCAATGCATATGTTATTTGCAAGTGAATTACGATGGATTTACGAAATTGTGTGTTTTTAGTACTAAGGAAAAGGCAAACCTGAGGAACTACTTTCAGTCAAACCAGCCATAATGATACTTGAATCTGGAATTGTTAATAATGACGGGGCAACAGCTATTCGTCTTTCTTCCAATGATTTCTTTCGATGAGGTGTTGTTGACCTATTTGAATTTTTTTAATTAGTTAGCAAACTCATGGTTTTAATGAAAAATCTAATTCATGAGTACAGGTTCATTACTACTAAAATACTATTAAAGTATAGCAACAACTACATACTCATTAACATAGAATGTTAAGTTAAGTTGTTTTACGTAAATGAATTCTGGATATTTTCATGAATAATTGTTCTATTAGCTTAATTATGTTCTATTAGCATACATTCACTAATCAAGAAATTATTCGATTTCGAAATAAATGCGTCGAATTTTAATGATCAAAACATAATGTTATCAATGAAGTATATAAAAAATTAAATATATTAAATCAAACCGCACATAACTCATTAAAACTAATATAACCATTATTAAAAAAGTGAGACGTACAAATCATAGGTACTTGAAAAACTTTGATAAGGTTTACGTACTTTGATCCATCATCAAGAATTTCGATGCTGCTTTGGCTGGGATTACTCAATATCTCAATATCGCTTTCATATTTCTTAGTTGTTGTTCCAGTTGATGGAGTTGATTCTCGTGATTCTTCTAAACTTGTTGCTGAACCTAGTAAGAATATGAGAAGTATTGTTTAGGAAGTGTATAAAAAACATGTAACAATGTTAAGAAAATTATGAATTGCGAAAGTTTGAATAAATAAACAAATTTAAATGTGGTGAAAGAAAATTATATAATCTACTTATTGCATTTATAAAAGTATTCATATTAACTAATGTTCAATTACTAATGTTCAATTTGTGTTTATTATACATGACTTTTTTACTGTTTTTGTCAGCTCTCATAGCTGATGTTTTTTTTTTTGAACTTTGCAAATTCAAAAATTCTTTTTAACAAGTAATGAAAGGATAATATGTGTTTATTGCAATGTTGATTTTGTCATTAAAATTTGATTTCCATGTGATTCTGATACATATAATTTATGGAGGATAAAAGCAAGAGTCACTAAGCGTAAATACAATCAAACATGCAATTCAATGGTATAATGACAAAAAAATAAACAGTGACAAAGCTTACAGCTGATTTGAGCTTGAGGGTGAGAGTCGGAGTGCACTATAGAAGTGATGATGGACATAGCGCCACCCTCTGATCCACCTGTACCGTGAATTAGTTTTTGTTACGTGAGTCCGAATTAAACCAAAAAAAAATTTCAATCAATTAGTTTCGATACTTTCAAAGTTTAAATCATCTAATAATTTGAAAAAATATTTAAACCATGATTTTCAACATTACATCCTAGCAAATTAATTATTATCAAAATTTATTAATTTAGTAAAGATTATACTTCAAAAGTTAAATTAAAGATTATAAATCAAAAGTTAAAATTTTAAATTACAAATTTATTATTGCAATTCCAAAATTCATGTGTTTATTGCTGAGTCAAAATTAATAGCTACCAATCATATTAATCTACTGGTTAAGAGGAATCTATTAATTCTACATTCTTTGCTGATAGCCAAAATTTATGCTACTATACTTATTATTGTACCTATGCTAGATTGTGAGCTTGAATGTGGAAGCTTCATTTCGTTGGCCTTTTCTTCTTTTGGAAGATTTGTTTTGATTTTTTCTGGAATATTTTCTAATTTTTCTTTGTCTGGTGATAATAGTTCATCTGACTGTATAACTAATGTGCTCTTGCAAGTTGGACATTTTGGTAAAGCTGTAATAATAAATGCAATTATTATATAATCAAGCAGTTATTCAGTTTTTTTTTTAAATATGTTAATATTTACCAGGTTGAGATGTTACAATGTTATTATCACCATCTTGAGAAAACTGAGTAGAGCATTTCATGCACATAAAAATTTTAAGTACCATTGGTACATAAGTTCTGATCATTTCATTGAGTTTTTCATTAATTTTCTACAAAATAAAATCAAATTAGATATGAATATTTTTCAAATTCAAATGATTATTTGTATCTACCTTGGCATCATCAAGGTTGGTGATATAAGTCCTTGCGTTACGATCTTTTCTCGTGGTATCAAATGTGATATCGATTGTTGTAGGTGTACCACGTCCCAGAACGCACGAAAGAACTGTATTAGTGGCCCATCGAAACAAAATTTTTCCAGTCATAGTGTCTCTTTCTTTTATGTCGCTGTGATAATATAAATTAAATTTAGAATATTTGTCAATGTCAAATAAAGAAGTTTTGAATTTAAAACAAATGCATACTCGGATGATATCACGAGAAAAATTTCGTCAGATTCTTCTTGTCCACGTTTTTTTTGTAGTAAAAATAGGTCTCCCGTTTCTATGGATATCAAAAAAATAATTAAGACTGATTTAGTATGTAAATTTCAGAAATAAATTATGGTATTCATTTTACCTTCTTCTGGATCATATGAAGTTGTCAAGTCTTCGTTTATTTTCAAATCCACTATTCCATTTTCAGAAGTTTCAAATTCTGTTTCGCTTATTGTATTTATTTCATTTATAGTTTCCGCCTCTGTTTTCGTATCATTGTTACTTACGTGATGATTTATTTCAACCTGCGTTAAATAACTATGTAGTACTGAAAAAATATTTCATCATTGTTACAAACCTGTACTTCAAATTTCTCATGGTGCTGCATTGCAGTTTCATCACTACTACTAGGTTTTGAAATAGGGGATGGAGAAGTTGAGTTAGAGTTTCCTATGGTAGTGTGCAGCATAAGGTGATTATCATTTAAAGTGGAGGAGAAAAGCCCCAATGGAGCAGTAGGAGCTGACTGTAAACCCATTATAGTTTGCACACAAGCAGCTCCATGATTACTCAACCAATTATCTTCTCCGTACTTCTCCCTTAATGCCAGTATTTGCCTTTTTACTTCTAAATGATCCATTGATGTTTCTGACAAGAATTATATGAGTTTTAATCAAATTGAAATTTTATCTTTGCAAATTATGTAAAAATCAGTGTATTAAGAAAAACTGCACTTACCAAAAAATGAGTTGGCAATAGAATCAGATTTGATTTCATCTTTTTCTACCTCATCATCAGCAATAACTGCAACTTGAATATTTTCATTTTTCTTAGCATTAATTCTTGAAACAGATGAAACATCAAGCTCATTTTCCAATCCACTCGTATTTGCAGCATTCATATCAGAACTTGATGTAATGTCAGCTCTGCATAGTTCTGGTTTTTCCTGTCTCGAATGCAAGAAAAACGAACGATTTTCAGAAATTTGAATGCGATCAAATTTACCTATTTCTTCATTATCTATTGTCAGCTAGAAAGTAAAAACCAAGTCATTGTGAATCAATATAATATCATTTATAAATATAACATTTATAAATTATAAAAATGATAAATTTACCTTGCAGTTTTTATTACCTAATGCAGGATGCAAGTAAGAAAAAAGCATTGTCTTATGATCTGGATGATAAGATAATGGATTTCCTTCAAGGCACAGAGTTCTTAATAAAGGCATTGCCAATAAAGGCCATAGCAAACTATGATCTGTTAGTAGGTTGTGAGAGAGATCCAATTCTACCAGTCCTTCAAGTTTTTCCAATCCTAACAACGAAAAATCAAAAAATTATAAAAAAAAAATAAATGCATTTGAAAAACATTACCATTAATATT
Organism: Trichogramma evanescens; assembly: GCA_902732785.1. Taxonomy (NCBI): domain Eukaryota; kingdom Metazoa; phylum Arthropoda; class Insecta; order Hymenoptera; family Trichogrammatidae; genus Trichogramma; species Trichogramma evanescens. The sequence goes on from CACVKI010145727.1 coordinate 21,321, forward strand.
TTCAATGTAGTTGTTTCGTAAGATAAGTTTCTGTAGCAAATAGAATGCTGCTCTATTGAATTGTGGTACAAATTCCAGATTATTATAGCTTAAATTAACGTTTTTTACGTTTGGAAGATATTTTAAATCTGTAGCTCTTGTAAGAGCATTATGACTCAAATCTATAGTTTCCACCCAAGGCACAAATTCCAAAGATTTATCCAGATGTGACAAATTATTGTATGGCAATGCTAATCGAGTTAGTGAACCCCAAACAAATCCTACTCCTTTATCTGCTCCGCAATAAGCTGTGATTGAAAACAAAGAATTAACTTTTATGTATGAATGATATATTATTTAAAGATTTTACCCAGTAATTCTTCAATTGAAATAACTCCATGCCCACCACTACAAATTATACATTCTAATTGTCCTCTAATGGCTTGAATACCTTTGACCGATGATATAGGTATTTTATGGAGCTCTAAATATTTCAAGTGTCTGAATTTTGTAATGTCAATAATTTGACTTTCACATTTGTTGAACATTAATTTAAGTCCAATTGTTTTTTGAACAAAATCATGCAGAAACTTTATATCCCTGAATATCTATAATGAAAAAAATTATGCGATGAATAATAATTTTTATTAGATAAAAATAACATTGATAATTTCCAAATGTTTACTTCATTTCGTGAACTGTTGCACACTTGAAACGAAGATTCTATATCGTCTGGTTCTTCAATAATGAGTGCAAAATTTTCATTAAGAGATGCCAGTAGACTTGTCGAGAGTGTCAACTTACTTGATGCACTTAAAATTTTGTCTCCTTTATCTCTTAATAGTTTAGCAAGCTCGACAATTTTCTGCATGTTTGGCAGAGTATTGGTATTGTTGATCGTTCTTGACATTTTGATTGAAGTTTCAAAATAATTTTCAATCTTTGTCACCTAAACAATAAATAAAATATTTTTAAGCTATTATGCCAAAATATATTCATAACAATAACAAAAATTAAATAAAATTATGTAACGCAAAAATAACTAACCTGCTAATTTTGCAATGCATTTAAATTGTTTTGGATGTAAGTTAGAAAATCTTATAAAAACGAGCGACTCTTTAACTTTGTAAAAGTAGCAGTCGTAATTTCACCATAATACAGATCTTTCGATGATCACAGCGTTGTTGCGTTGCAAGTTGCAGCCATAATAAACAGACTAATGAAAGCTTGAATCGACTGCACTTTCACATTTTGATGAACTTGTTGTCTATATACATATGTGAACGTAATGATGTAAATAACATTTTTGATAACTCATCTAAGGAATCCATAAGATTTTTCGCAGACAACGCAGTCATGGGATTTAGTTTTTGTTCAGTTTTGAGCAGTCCATACTTGATTAATCATCGTCTTGACGATAACGAGGGTGTGCGAGCTGAGATCAGTTAAAAAATATTTAGCGTAGTAATTTCATGCGAATGTAAATAGAACGTATGAACGTTTGTATGTTGGACAACACTGAAAGCACTGCATAATGCATATGTCAAAGCAGCTGGCATAAATAGTTCTATACGAGTACGACAGTACGTGTAGGGAAATAAATATTCGTTAAGTTGGCGCTCGACACTTTTGGCATAACTTGAATTGCATTATTATTCTTTTTATGTGTTTATAAATTGGCAAATTGTAAATAAAACGCATATTTCAGTTAAAATTATAAAATAAGTTGTGATATTATGCTATTTTTTTTTGTGATATATGATATTTTCACTAATTGGAAATCATTTTATGCATCAAGACTGAAAATCTTTTTACATTTTCCGATTTTCTATTTGATGTATTCAACGTTCCTCTTAAAGTTCCATATTATATGGTGTTAACTTTTACCGTGAACCGGCCATGATTAATGATATTTATAATAAAATTATATAAATACTTTACATGAAAAATAAAACATAATACAGACATAATTTTCTTGACATACACTGAAAATATAAAATGTTTTATTTTAAAAAGTAGATAAACCAGTTTTAAAAAAATGTCCAGTGTTTGCCATTTTTTCTGTTTAAATAAAATAACTTCTTTTTGCGTATGAAATAAAATAACTATCTATTTGCGAGAGAAGGCAAACGATCAGTAAAATAACTTCCTTTTTTCTATTTTCCAATCAATTAGTGCATTACGCTAAATTAATTTATGAGGTATAAAAACATTACTCAACGGGTATACGTTACGGCATAAAACACAAAATATGAACCGATACATTTCCTTTACATTTGCATGAAAGTGGAGAGAGTAATACGAAGCGGGACCTTGAACAATGTCAAGGTAAAAAGTGGGGTTCGAGTGTATCTAGCGTAAATAAAACATGATAGTAGCGTTCAGTCAGCTGTCAGACTCGCTTCTTGCGCGTTTTATTTTCTAATAAAATTAATTAAACATTTTCGTGAAATATTATATTCTCCGAATTTTCATCACGTATGATAAGGAACATTTTTTCGCATCGTATATCGATTTTATGCAGCTAGTTATACGTTGAAATTGGTAAATCACTTTAAACAATAGTTATTTCCTATGTAATAGCACTCACAGTAATTTACGATTTTTAGCTAACAGCTAATAAAACAGAATGTATCAAGCCACTGTCCCTATTAATGGAGTACCAACAGAAGTTATTAGTTATGGTCGATGGATTGAAGAAGGTATATCCACCACTGGCAGACAGGATGTTGTTATTGTTATCACAGGCAATCCTGGAGTACCAAGCTTTTACAAAGAATTTGCTGCTCAAATTCAAAAGAGTCTACCCACTGAGGTCCCAGTTTGGATCATTGGACATACTGGTCATACAAAACCACCTTCTCATTTACCTAATTCTCTCCCCGATCCAAAAACTTCTAGACATTTGTATGACTTGGATGGCAACATAAAGCACAAGGTATATTGAATATAATTAAAATTATTTACTTTAGCGTCCCATTACTAAATTAAAAATTTTCTTACAGCAAGAATTCATTAAAAAGTATGTACCGACAAATGCAAGGATACATTTAGTTGCACATTCAATTGGTAGCTGGTTTGTTTTAAACTTACTAAAAGATAAGGAGATTTCAGAAAAAGTAGTAAAATGTTACTTATTGTTTCCTACTATTGAACGAATGGCAGAAAGTCCCATGGGTAAAATTGTTATTAATATTGTAAGTAAATGGAACAATTTAATAAAAATATCAACTTATAAACAGTTCAATAGATTAGTTTTTTTGTTTCAGACTCTCAGAATAGCCAAACTTTTAATGTTTCTTGCTTGGATTTTTACTCTTTTTCCTCATATTTTCCAAATATTTTTGGTCAGAATTTTTGGAATATTTTATGGCATACCATCAAATTGTGTTAGTCCAATTGTTCAAATGATACATCCATTTTCACTGCATCAAATATTCTCTTTAGCAAAGCAAGAAATGATTCATGTAAAAGAATTAGACAATGATGTTATAACACAACATAAAAAAAAATTATATTTATATTATGGAAGTAAGGACGGATGGACACCTATTCGTTATTACGATGACTTGAAAGCTAGGCATCCAGATATTGATGCTCATTTATGCAAACGAGGATTTCAGCATTCTTTTGTACTTTCAGACTCAATAGAAATGGGTAAAATGATTGGAGATCTTATAAATGAATCAATATCCTCAGGATCAAATTAATAATTAGTTCTTAATTTAACTCTTTTGCATTTATGAATAAGCACCAATATTCTCATGTTGATATTCCTATTATTGACAAATTTATAAGCTTTATAGAGTTATGAATGATAATGGATTCGGGAACAGATAATGTAACAAAATAGCTAGTAAAACTGTTGTAAAAGTTATGCTTTCTTCTAATTTTTTAATTTAATTAATTCAATTCAAATTTTCATATGATGAAAAATAAAATATAGTTGAATATATTTTTACTTAATGAAAAATGTTCTCTGTACTCATTTAAAAATGCTCCTACATTTTATAACTTCTACAGCTGTAAAACTCATTAGTAAGCATATCAGTTCAGCGATTCTGCATATCTCAGATTTCGGTATACAAAAGAGAGAAAAAATGACCGCAAGTCGTATCCTCTCCCGCATTCTAATGTATATAGTAAAACATCTCTTTCGTCGATAGCGTGCCATATGAGTAGCCTATGGTAGTCTACCACTTGGCGTATTTGTGTATTGTAACGTTGATTGCATAGCAATGTCACATTGCCTAATCATCGAAAGCCGGTGCGTCACGTAGGAAGTGACACTGGCAAGTGCCAACGACAAGGTCTGCGATTACATTTCTATTGAATCCCGTGCCGACTGAGGGTTTTCTCCTGCGTTTTTACGTAGATTTTTAGATCTATAACCTATTTATAGTACACAAAAAAAATGGAGTTAAGGACTGCTGCATCAAGTTGGAAAACCATCTGGGTTTTCGCTCTTTGTGTGTTTATAGTGTGTGCACAAGCTAATGAAAATAAGCTGAAACAACCGAAACCGAGAGATCGGAAAATTGGCAAAGATGTGCGTGATATGGATGATGTGGATTTGGAGCATTTGCTCGATCAATGGGAGGTTAGTGGATTTTTACCGTTATGTTTATGTTTATCACGCATAGAAATTCATTTTTCATTGTTGTGTCGTTGCAACCCCTTAGTGTTTATTTTTCTTCTAAAATGATATGAATGAAACCGTAAAATTTCTTTTTATTTCTAACTCGAATTTAATTGGATTTTTTCAGCAAGACGAGGAACCTCTTGAACCTGATGAACTTCCAGAACACCTTAGACCACAGCAAAATATTGATTTATCAAAAGTAAATATTGCATAATGTCAATATTAAAATTTATAAGAACACAAGTTATTTTCATAATAATATATTTTTTACAGTTAGATATGTCAAATCCTGACAATGTTCTAAAAGTTTCAAAGAAAGGAAAGAGTGTCATGATGTTTGTAGATGTCAATCCTGAGTTATCAGAGAAAGAAGCCGATGATATTTTGAAAATCTGGCAAACTAGTCTTCACAATAATCATATTGTGGCAGAAAGGTATCCGATAGAACCTAAACGAGCTATATTTATGTTCAGAGATGGTGCTCAAGCTGTGGATGCCAAGAATTATCTTTTAGAGCAACAAGAACTATCTCATGTTACTTTAGAAGGTCAGCATCATCTTGGAAGATATTCAACAGGGGTAAGTGTACTTACTATGTTCAAAGATCAAAGATTTATTAAAATATATAAAATTAAAATACATGTTACTCTAACAAACATTAATTTTCTCAGGACTTGGGACAAAAGCTTCACCGATTTCAATCGCCTACCAATGATAAAAAGGACAAAAAAAATAAAAAATCAGAATTATAAAAATTCTGAAGAAAATAACAAACAACAACAATCAACAAATAACAACAAACTATTTAGTTATCTTCGAAGATACATTTCATTCTTCCAGTTTTGCTACGACATTTTATTTTGAGTGTTGGAGTTAATAAATGTACTTCTTAGAATTACAAAAATAGTTTGTTGATTTTGAACCTTTTTTGAGGTAAACTTAAATGTATATAAAAACAAAGCATCTTCCATGATATCCAGTTTCTAACAATGATTTTGAAAGGTTTTTATTGAAGTTCTTTGTCATATCTAAATTATTTAATAGAACAAAGAATAGAAAAAGTGGGACCAGATGATATGCTTTTTCAGCAACCTTAACGGATGACCCTGCAATTCTTCGTATTGTTCAAAAAGCATTGTTGACTATGTCATTGTTAAATAATTTTGATGATTTTAAGTGTGTTCATTAATATAACTTACAAAAAAAATTGGACAAGACAAATGGTGAACTTTAAAGAATTTTTTTTTGAAACTTCTATAATAAGAATTGTATGTACAGTTACTGTAACTGAAGTGGAGTTGTAAAAGTGCTATATATGCAACGCATAATTTAATTTGTAATTGTATTGTATATTTACTATTACGAGTATTTTCAATAAATAATTTTTTTTTCTACACGAATTAGAATAACATAATAATTAATCGATTAAACATAATACACAGGAATAGTCATGGTATGTACTCTTGAAGTTGATGTGTTTGAAGGGTTACTTTTTGCCAGGATAATTATTTGCATTATTCAAAGCCTTCACTTCTCTCTGCAGCTCTTTAACAACCGTAGCCAAGGCTTGTGGATTCACTCCATTTTCACACAACCTGACACAATAACTAAGGGTTGCTGGATCGAGATTGGTATTGAGTAATTTCGATATTCTGTAGAGAGCCTGAAAGGTCTTTCTCGCCGTGTTTATTTGGTGGTGCACCGGCTCAGGCATGGTGGCTTCGTGTGGTTTTTTTCTGTAAACATGTCATGATATTTAATCGTTACCCTGGAATAGTATGTATCTGTCAGTTATCGCGCATAAAAACTTACCCTTCGTAATTGGACAGCTTTTTTAATGTTTATCGATTACTTTTGCAGGAAAAAAAGTTATACTTTGGGTGATAAAAATATTTATAATTATATAGATTGATTAAAACATTGAATGACAGCTCTATCTGGAACTGCTCATTGTGCGACTGAATTGCTGAACTGCGTGTTATTGTATTTCGCATGTATACATAACCTTACAAAACAGATCCCTTATTTGGTTTTGCGCGCGCATTTACTCCGCGCCTGTGAAAAGCTCCAAAATCAACGATGATAATAGTCCAATTGTTGATTGCGACTATGACAACGCTCGCACGTGAAGGGCGATTGAAGCAGCCCTCCATAAGTCACACGATTCTTAAGTGAGAGAAAATATTACTGCAGTTAAATCGAAAAAATGGGAAAAGGTAAAGAAGAAGACGATGATATACCTCCGCCGAAACATGAGCAGTCTGAAAATCTTTTGAAAAAGTACGACATACCTGTGGAGCACTTGTCTTTCGAGTACATTAAAGAATGCAACGACGCCAAGGAAATCGAGAGAATCGTTCGAATATTACGGTACATTATTCAAGCATTTTTGTAATGATCATGAATTTGTAACGAGGCACATTTGATAGAAAAAAAAATCTCGAACACGCAGATCCGGCGAAGAGGGATGTTACCCGGATCTGACGAGATGCGCCGAGGATCGGCTGGGCCAGTTGAAGCCGCGGAGTCGTTTGCTGTACGACCCTAAGCCGGTGATGTCGCGCTCGATGCTCGGGCCGGACGAGCGCAAACAATTGGACTGCGAGCTGGACAGCTGGACGAGGGAGATGAGGACGCGCGAGTACGACCTCGAGGAGGAACGCGGCAGCGCGAACGAGACGCAGAGGCCGCCGTTACCTCGGCCCGCCATCAGGAGGAGTCCCCACGAGGCCAAGCTGGGAGCGGACCGCGACGAGGCGGCCAATGCCAAGGAGAAGAGGCGCCTGGCCAGTTGCGATTACGCCGCCTGGGACAGGTACGACGCCGAGACCGAGGTCAGCAAGATCGATTTGCGCGCCGAGAGGGAGCTCGCCGAGGCCAAGAGGCTGCAGGAGAAGCGCAAGCACGAGTTGGCCAGGAATCGCAAGGAGGTCGCCATTGAAAAGTGTGAGCCTCGAGACTAAATTGACTTTTGGACATTTCGAGTCTATATAAGCTATGTCAGGCAGCGTCTCGCATTCGCAGCTTTGCTGACTGGCACCGAGCTCAGCGTCATGGCCACGCGGGAGCGCGAAAAAGGCAACGAATCTTTTCGCGCGGGCGACTACGCCGAGGCCCTTCAGCTTTACACGACCAGCATCGCCATGGATTGCGACATCGCCGCGTACAACAATCGCGCCATGACTCGTAGGTCATATTCTCATTTTGTTCGAATCTTCCAACTGACTCTTATTGTTTATTAACATTTTTGACTCTAACTCTGCTGCGCGTCTCTGCTACATTTTTTTATTTCGTGGTGCGGTTATATTTCACGCCGTACCTTTACAAAGCCGTGTTTACAAACACTTTTATTTTTACCTTTGTTCCGCAGACATAAAATTGCGCAATTACGAGAAAGCTATAAAAGACTGCCAAACGGTCCTCGAAGCGGACAGCATGAATGTCAAGGCATTGCTGAGAAGAGCTTTAGCTTTTGAGCATCTTGAGAAGAGCAAAGAAGTAAGATCATCTGCGCGTAATAATAAGCACGAGTATCATTTCGCTTTATTTTATGTACTTACAGGCCATAAAGGATTACGAGGCTGCGCTCAATGTCGATCCCAATAATAAGACGGCGATCGCAGCTTTAAATAAGCTCAAAAAATACGACGATGATACGGATTCCGTTAGGTACGTCAGTTAGTATTTTTTTAATTTGCTCGAACAAGTGCTGATTTCAAATTGTCTCATTTTAGACTGACCATCGAAGAAATATACGACTAGTGATATGACGATATCATTTTGATTCTCCAGCAGTATTACAAGTATTTATAAAACTAACTTGCAAAACTAGTACTATCGATTAAGATTTATTTTTATTTTTAATGTTTATTGCGTGTCATCGAATATAAAACTCGATTAATGAGAAACTCAAGATTAATAATAAGCACACTAGCGATGCAGACGTTTTTCCAAGTATCCTTTAAATTCGGAAAAACCCGTATTATGTATGACATAATTTTCGTAAATATTTATTATTTTTGAAAAACTAGAATTATTTAAAACCAAACATGTAAAACAAACTATTTATAATTATGAAACTTGCCATAAAATTATAAAAACTTATGCTTGATCTAATTTTATTTTAATTGCTAAAAGTAAAAAATAGTATGCTAGACCGTTATATTTTCGAATTTCTTCTTATTTACGACGTCATTAAAAATTAGAAAAGTAAATATTTACTGCTATAACATGATATTCTATTCTTGTGAACATATTATTCGAAATAGAATGAAACCTTCATTCTTATTCACAGTGAAGTAACTTTAATTATAATGCAAGTTTTCTTTAAGAACTGTGATTTCGGATTGGAGATTATGAAAGTCATCACTATTGGGCGTCGAAGTCATGGCGGCGTACCCCCGGGCTCCATATAAGCCCATGCGTATCCCCGGGGGTACGCCGCCATTTTCGTATGCTATTACTATATCTATATATATATAATTCGACGCCCAATAGCTAGAAAATATTTACAGTTTGTAGCTAGCTTTAAACATCTTCAGAAAAAACAGAAATACATACTTTACTAATTTTTCACTAAAAATTTTTTTTATCATTTTGTCGCAAGTATACTTTACATAATAAATACTGTATTAAATATATTTAAAAATTGCGTGAAAAAAGTCACATATTTTAAATCACCATTAGAGTCTTGAAAAACATCGCACATCTTAGCTATCGTGGAGGATAAAGTCCATACTCATAAAATTTTGAGTTTGAACTTACTGCTTAAACCAATCGTTTAGAAAATTCTAAGAAATCAATTATTTCGTTAAAGAAAAAACGGCAGAATCGTGAATTCGATTAAAAATTATTTAGTATTCTGTATTAAATATGTTTTTATTTGTATATCCAGTTTTCAGTCAATTTTTCTTGAAAATTTCTCGCATGAAAAAATTTGAAAATAAAAATAATTTATTTTCATCCATTTTAATTTATACATTGATTTGTGAATCATTACCAACTGAGTATATTTTAGAGTATGAATCCTGAGTAGTAAAACATTTGAAGATAAAGGTATGAAATATTTACGATTATTATACATGTATAACGAACTACCCTTGTTCCACCCCTCGTCAAACTCCATCGAATCTCGTTTGCTCGGCCAATTTCGACAAGATCTAGGGAGCGGTGATAACTTCAGCTCACCGAGTTCAGTCGCTAGTCTGCATGTCGCTTTTCTTTACCTGTCCTTGCGACGTTACATAAATTTCAACATTAATGTCTTACCGTACCCTCGTGTATTTTTCTCTCTCGCTATTTGATTAAATCAAGTTCATTGCGTGAGTAGAGCTCTCTTAGCAATCAGAAACTTTGGACTAGCAAGTTTTTTTGTAAGGAAATAAATCACGATTATATGAGACTCGTTTCATTAATTTTTCAGTATCGTAAACACATATTATATGACATCATTTCGTGAGTTTTGACATCTATTGTGCACTAAAGTAGATACTTCGGCAGAAAATTAGTTGTGACTCAGAAACGTTACTTTACTATACACTTTCTCATGCTTTTCTACGTGCATTGTTTTATTTTTTAAAAATTTCATTTGTTGGAAAAATTTTATTATAAATGAGTTAATAAAATTTTTTCCTAATAATGTAATCATGTCATTTAAAATAACTGGAATAACTATAGTTAAAATACCGATTATCTTTACTGAAAAAAAAACAAATGTTTAATTTAATAATAAATGGTTGGATGCAAATATACTCATTTTATGAAAATGGCGACGATATATTTTTTCATTTTTTTACAACCTGATTGACATTAAAGTAGAAGAAGAGTTTAGATGTTGAAGTACATTAGGTACCGGAGTTCACATTTTGAAAGATAATATATATATTATATATATTCACTCCATGAAGCAACATTCTGTTTTTACAAAACGATTGTGTACAAGGAATATTTTTATTGCTGTTACTTTCAAATGAAAGTTCATTCGCACGGAATAAGCTATGATAATCTTCTAATTCATAGGTCTTAAAATTTAACACTAATTCGATCGATAACAATAAATTATTTAACTTTACAAAAAGTTTGTTTTATTTTCTATACGTAATTATGTTGAAATGTTACTTGTAATTATGTTTCTTACATTCGCATACATTATCATTATTACGAGCGTAATCCAGAAAGAGACAGTGAAAATACATCTATATACTTGAAAAATAGTATTGTACAATTTATTCAAGATTGTTGAATCGTGTAAGCTCGTTCAATCGATGGAATTTTTTCTTCATCTCCAGTATTATGATTTTCGACTTTCAATTGTAATAAGTCAATTGTTCATCGGTAGTAGAAAAATAAATATTGAATTTATTAAAAATATCTAATGTCCACATCTACTTTATACAGGATCCTAAAATAATTATGATTCATTGGTAATGTAATATATATACACTTAGAATCGAGAAACACGAAAATGAAAAGAAAAGATGAGTCAATTTCTTGCCTCTTACATAAATCTGTAATACTATAAGAAACGATCGATAGACATTTATCAAGTGAATAACATATTTTAAAGGCCTCGTTGTTTTATTTTATCATTAAAAAATCTCTTAAAATCTTAACGTCTTGTGCATCATCCACACGAAAAAGAAAATTATCGTACATTCTATCCGATTTACACAAATTAATGCAAGAAAATTGTATCAACTTATTGCAGCATCAACGAAGCCGAGTTTGGAATTAACACTTACATTTATAAATAATGCATCGAAACGCACGTAAGAAACGAGCGTATGGTATAATGGTCGAAACGGTAAAAAAACGACACCTTAAAAATGATGGTCTAAAAGCCGATCGCAAATGTCAATGAGAGTTCGGGGGTGCGCAAGGATCAGTCGCTCTGCTCGGCCGGCCGAATCAGATCGTCGTCCTCGTCCCTTTCGTCGTAGCACTAGGACTTTTCACTGGCCGGCAGCTCGATTATGCTGCCGATGCCGAGCTTGCCGTTCTTGCCGCTGCTCTTGCTGCGGAAGCTGCCGCTCTTGGCGGGGCCTGCGGCGCCGAGCCTGTCCTGAATGCCGCCCAGCGTCTTGTTGCTGGTCCTCGAGGTCGCTCCACCGCCACCGCCACCACCGCCGCCGCCACCGCTCGTCCGATCGGTCACGCTCGTGGGGTTGTTGTTGGCGCCGTTCTTGGTCGCCTGCTGGCCCTGCAAGGTCCGGCCCGGCTCGCCCCGACCGCGCCACAGCTTGGCGAAGCAAGCCCGGAAGTTTTCCGAGAGCACGCCGTACAGCAGCGGATTGACCACCGTGTTGAACTGGGCCGTCACCAGTGCCCAGACAAAGTGATGAGATCTGCGACGAAAGAGAGAGAAAGAGACAATTAAATTGTTTATCGATGGTTTATATTTTGGCTCGCTGACACCGACCTGAGGAAAAAATCGACGTCCTCGATGGGTCGCCTGCCGTCGACGTAAATCAGTATCATGAGTATGGTAATGGGCAGCCACATGGCGAGCACAGCCGCCACATTGAGCAGCAATATTCGCACGACTCGCAAATGTTTGTGCAAACGAATCTCCTCGGTCTGCGAGAGGCTGCTGGCTCGCACTTGTCGGCCAGCGGGCTGTTGCAGACCGCCGCCGCCGCCGCTGCCGATGTTGGTCGTAGGACAGCTGCCCTGCATGGACGCGGACGATAATTTCCTTCCTGCCCAGGATGGCACGAGTGTTCCCATAACGACTGACAGCTCGGAATCGCGTCGCCTGCCTCCGGCCGTTTCGGGCTCCAGTCCCTGCACACATACATAACACGTACGTGCGGTCAATCGCGTAAAGCAATTTTTCAATTATGCGAACGACTCTGCATATCGAGGATTTATCAAATATATGACGTGCAGTGCGGTAATTATTACCTGAGCGACGCAAGGGACGGCCCATCGATTGCGCGTGTCGAGTATGCGCTGAAATATCCTTTGATAATGATAAACGAGCAGCGTCATGGGCAAGAGACAAGCACCGATGATAATTGGCAGGATGAAGAAGAGCGAGATATTCAGTATCTCGCTGCGGGGAAAAACTAAAGTGCAGATGGTTTGGCCGCTCGACACTTCCTGCGAGAGGCGCGGCAACAACAGACGAAAAGTGCGCGTCGTCATTATTAAATTGTTATATTGAGTATAAAAAATAAATCGAAACATCAGGATTATTCGCTGATTTTACCATTGGCCTGAACCAGAAGGCCGCGGGCAAAAAGAGCATCGCCGCGATGAACCAAGTGAGGAAGCTGGCCAGGACGACGCGCTTCCTGGTGAGGGCACTGCGATATGGCGCCACGGCCAGGCAGCGATGACGGTCCATCGAGATCAGCGTCAGCGTCCAGAGCAGCACGAAGCCGCACACGAACTGCGAACACACATACAGCATTCTTCAAGATCCAGAAAAGGGCTGATTAGTTTTGAGCATTAAGTTAGCGTTAAGCGATTATTACCAGAGCTTAAATAAGAAAAAAGCTTTTTTCAATATTTTTCTTCTCCCATATATATTTTGCTCCCTTAACAACAACCCATGGCCGAAAAAGTATAAAAAAAAATTATAATAAAATTATTCAAAAAAAGTATTTTTTCTAAAAAAGTTATCTAATGCGTAAAACTAAGATCATGTCTATTTCACTTTTATGATCTCAAAAACTATCCAACTGATCGCCTTGAAATTTCTATCACGCATTCATTGTACTACGAAGAAAATTTCTATAATATTAAAAACTCTATTCACTTTTTTGTTTCAGAGTTCCGAAATAATTATTATTTTTGAGCCATGTTCACAATTCGGAATGATAAATATTAGGATTTATAATATTATAATATTACAGATACCAAAGTCTTGAGGACAGTCAAAAAAATGAAATTACATATGTGATTAAATGTAATAACAAAAGACAAAAAACCTGCAAAGACTAAAAAAGCTCAAAAAAACTTCATGATTATGAATTGTGAAAATACTCAAGCGCTATTTTTATTCTAATTACAAAATAAATAAATAGAACGAACAACGATATGTATTTGCTTAGCGGTTACAAAATCAAGTTCGTGTTGTTGATAAGCATATTTACAGTATTTTTAATGTCTGGCGTTAAATGCTGTATATTTTCAATACTACTCAAATAAATATATTAAAAAAAAATTGAATTCATTAATTTGTTTAGCCTTATATTTTTTGTTTTTCAATGTTTTTTCTTGCCTCTGATTCATACGACTACTTGGTGTATGACATACCCATACTATACAAGGATAAAAAGCGAGGCGCAACTATCGCGAGATCCGTATCTACTCAAAATTCTGCAATTGAGACTAATCGAAACTGTCATTAGTTATATACAGTTGGTAAAAGGCGTACTACTACCGGTCTCAAAAATTTAGTTCGAACTTCGTGACAAATTATTTTATTGAAATGAAATTTGATCTCTCACACACACACACACACATTTGATCAATCTCACGCACGCTCCGCCGCGCACGCAATAAAATATTCAAGTGACTCTAGTTCTTAAATTCTCGCGCGAGCTCTCAGCAAACATAATCTTTAATCGATAATTGCATACATTAAGAGCGCAGCCCGCGTACATACATAATATACACGTTGTTATATACACATATGTATATATATATCTATAATTGTACCTGAACGCGCCGGCATAGATACGGCACGTGTTAACTCTCTCTTTCTCTCTATATAGCTGCTGCTACTATATTTCGAGCTCCTCCGCGAGCCCAGAGGAGAGTGTCACACGCGCGTTTAAACGTCGTAATTGCAAATATCCCAAAGCGCGTAATTTAACTTCTTGCCAGCTCTCGTAACTCGACGTACCGCCGCTCTGCACGATCGAGTTTTTGTCGCGCTTGAAAATGTTGAACTCCCGCCGCGTCCGCGCGCCCAGTTCATGATACGCAGTATACGTCGCGCGAGCTTTCGCACGAATGAAGGAAGACGAGAGAGACAATGAAAAGAGAGTCATTACCTGCGAGTAGGGTAGGAGCCTGCAGACGATCTCGCCGAGGCGCCAGGATTGGGTGAGCCTCGTGTAAGCGACCGCGGGCACCCCCAGGGCGAAGAGCAGATCCGCCGCCGCGAGATTCACCAGGCAGAGATTCGTCGGTGTGCGCATCTCGCGATAGCGCAGGGCGCACGCCGCTATGCCGAGATTCGCGATCACCGCCACGACGAAGCACACGCCCAGCACCAGTACCTGTGAATCGTATAATTCATGTATAATTTTGCATATCATTTGTAGATCGTGCTAAAGTATTTGTGGGATAATCGTTATAATACGATGGTAGTAATTAAATGCTCGTTGTTGATAGACTTTAATAATTTTACTCTATTATATGAATCGAATATAAAAAAAAAGTTTGATCCACGAATAAAATCTATGCGTAATATTTGTGCACAGTCATCTGCGAGATCAAATGATAAAATACGGAGCTGAGTAGATTTATATCGAGCTATATCACTGAGAAAATTATTCGTAAGTTTGTACCAAAATATTCAAGTATATATATGTTTTACGTGAAAATAAATATTCATATTAATCGAGTTTTCAAAAATGCTTCCAGTATTTTATTTGAATTATCAAGCGCAGAATTACAATGTACACATTTCATGCAGAACCAGACACGTTTACAATACATTATATTCTTTGTTTTAAGGAAATTACCATTCCACGTTGATTCACGCGAGTGCAAAATAACTCATCCTTTTTTCTATCGAAAAAGAAAAACTGTAACTCACATTCTCACAGAGAATACTCTTCATCATCGTTTAATTAAACAAAATAAGCATTACACAGATATATAAAAGCGTGACGTTTGCTTCATATAGCCGGGCGATGCGTGCAAATGAACGCAACGTACGCGTTTGAAGAAAAAAAAACCGGCCCGCTGCAATCTACAAAATCACGTACACTCGTTCGCCATATAGCCGGCCTATGGGGATATAATTTCGAGCTTTTTCTTCTCCCGTTGGCTTTTTCTGACAGGTCCATTTGCGCGGAAGCTTAAATATACGAGCGACTCCGGGCATGCAGCAGCGGCGGCGGCAGGCGGTGAAGGTTGACCCATCAAACGCACATGCGACCATATACGGCCACTCGACATTTACACCGCTCGCAGCAGCGGTATATATACCCGCAGCTTTGCGCAATTGATAATGTCGATCGTGCGCTTTATTCCGCGATGCGCCGCCTGCAATCGCGATAATTCCGATAGTTGGACAACTCTCGGATCGTTGCAAATAATTAATGCAGTTGGATATCGTTGAATTTTACTAACAAAATTTTATTTACAAAAATGCAAGGGTATTTACAGGTTCGACAATCGATATATATATATGTGTATGTATTTGTGATTTATGTCAAACGGATACGATGGCACTGGATGCGACTGCTCTTTCTCTCCGTGGTAAGATATACAAGGTATAATCACAGACTCGGCAGCATCGCGGCAGGCCAGTAGGGCTTGGCGTAAGCCTCGAGAGTGAAATTGAGCGGCACGCCCTTCTTGCTCCACATCTGGACGACGGCGTAGGGATGGCCGACGCCGCCCGAGACGACGCGACCGTGACCGCCCATGTTGGTGGCGTTCCGGTCGAGGATGCGGATCTGCGTGATGATCTGGCCGCAGCCCCGCGGCCGACACCTCTTCCTCGCGCTGACGATGCGGCCCTCCTTGGCCGCCTCGTAGATCTCCGACGTGCAGACGAGGCCGTCCCTGCCCTCGCCGAGGCGCTGGCCCACCTGCAGACTGCTGCCGGCGACGTAGCAAGCGCCCATCGCCAGGCAAACGAAAATCGCCAGGTATATCGCGCCCGATGTTCCGGCCATTTTGTATATCTCTCTGTTGTTGCTACGCTGTATGGTGTTTTTCGAGAGCGCGACGAGCGAGTCCAGCCGATCGTTTCGATCGTCGCGTACTTATAATCTACGAGCGCGAACGAATCGTATCTTATCGATACAAATTTGGATATAATTACGAAGCCCTGAATCGCGAAGCGCAAATATTACGCTGGATTCGAGGCCGATAAGGACTTTACGTAACTATAATTATCGAGCGGGGCCGGGCGGCCGGGAATCGATCGATATTACATGTATCGCTGACTTGCGAGCTGATCGCGGAACAGTCTCGCATTTAATCGTCCAGAAATGATTCCGTGTCAAAACAAGCAACAATTACGCGAGTAACGAGTTATTATGTAAAAAAAAAAAAGAAGAGTTAGTAAGCGCATCGAGCAGCCCTACGGAACGATCGTACACGCGGCTAATTATTGAACGCGAGAAAGGCAGACAACGTGCGCGGCTAATTACATAAATGTTTATTCTTCTCGAATCTTGTAAATTAGTTACATATACATAGTGCCGTACATGCTGCGTATATATATCATTATGTATAGCAAAGAAAAACGTGTGTACATTCGCTCGGGCACACGAGTGGCTGCATTTAATAACATTATATATACTGTGCATATATATAGTTACGGACAGTAGGAGCATACGAGCAGCAGCGCCAACGCATAAACTGCACACACGCACACGCACTCGTTCTCGACGCGAGATTTTATTATTATACACGTATATATTATATACGTATGCGTCAAATATTTACATATAAATTGCGACTATATAGTTTGCCGAAATTACGTGCCAAAAGTTGGAGCGCCAAGTAAATGCGTATAAATATATGAATCTACGCGCGCGATCCAGTTCGCGTACATTTACGTGCGCGAGCGTGTGGGTTGTGCAATTAGCGCGATTTTTCCGCGAAAAATTCCCGCAAGCTCTCGTTGCTGCTGCTGCTGCTGCTATATACGAGCTTGTCTGAAATTGTTCATACATACTCGGCCTGGCTCGCTAGCTCTCTCTCTCTCTCTCTCTCTTTCTCTCTCTAGCGAAATGCACGATCGCGCGCGAGCGAGAATAATCCGGGAGTGCGTGCGTGCGTGGTGTATTGTGTGCATACGTTTTACCTTTCGCGTGCGCGCGATGTATATATACAATACCGATTCGCAAAAGGCAAAAAAGCTCTCTGCCTCTCTCGAGTTCCTTATTTGCAAAGTATTGGAAAGTTGATCAAGGCACGCGCGGCTATTGTTCTGCTCTGCCGCCGCCAGCGCGATTAAAGCCGCGCATCGCACATAGCTCCGCTGCACCCGCACGCGCGCGCGCGAGCACCTCCGTACCACGTACACCGTTATATACATATATACACCTAACAGGTAAACAAAACTCGGCGCGGCAGATCCTCGGCTCTTCTTTCAAGATGTATTATATATATATATGACCGCAGTGGCGCATGCAGCGAACGCAGTCGCATCGCGGAGAGCTCCATTGTCTGCGTCCGTGCGCGCGGCTAACGTATTCGCTCGATTCTATATATCCTTTCTTTTTTATCGCGAGTAAAAAAGTTCGTTCAGCGGAGCAACGGCAAAAGTTTGTCGATGCTTTTAATTAAGTCTCCCGTGAGCATCGAGCACGTAGAAGCGCACATAAAAAGGAAAGGGAGAAACGCATCGAAACTGCATTATTATGTTTATGTATGAGGAGATCGTGGCTTACCTCGACGCCGCTGGCCCCGTTGCGATCGCCGAACTCGCTGTAATACGTGAAGTAGTAACGTCTGCCCCAGTCCTCGTCCTCGCCCAGCACGTAAGACGAGTTCATATCTCTTGCTCTGATATTAAGTACACTGCCAGGCACTTCTGCTGCTGCTGCTGCTGCTCGAAGCAGCCGACGCTCTGCGAGAGAGATGATCCGATTATGCTGCGCTGCTGCTTTTATCTGTTTTTATTAAATTTTTTCCTCGACATTTTTAAGCGACGAGCCCACGGTAAGTTGGACACTGCCGAGTAGTACTGTTGCTGTTTTTGCTGCTGCTGCTGACCTCTCGTCGTACGGTGATTCATTCGTTACGCTCGCTGCGGACTCGTCGAGTATTGATTTAAAGTCGTCGTTTTCGATCAGCGACCGCATGACGATTCGCGCGACAACACTCGATTGTGCACCTGCTGTGCGCCACGAACGTTATAACTTTTTAAACAGTTCTCGCTGACGCAGGATCGCCCGTGAGAGCAGACAATCGTGCCGGATCGGCGCCAACTGAAACATGTAATTACAAAATATTAATCCATCCCTCGCACGCTCGATGATCAGCGCGATACAATGCAAATGAATAATAGAAATTTCAGCTATTATATAATTATTAATGCTAACGCGCGGATGAATCGGTGGAAAATCACAATTTGTATTAGTGCCGCGTCATTTGGTTATAGCCCGGCAAACGTCGCCCATGTTCGCGTACTTTGGTATTTCGCGGATTGTTCAATTTCCTCTCCAGATGGGCTGCTCCCTATTAATTTGTGGCCGCTGTATACGCACGATTATAATCGCGAAACGCGATGCGTATACAAAGCTTTCCGCGATTATTTCGAATTTACTCGCGCTTCCGTATATTACGGAATTACAGACGAGCCGCGAGCAGCGAGCTTGAGCGTGATCTTGAACGCGAACGCGATGATCGTAAAAAATCCCTCTCGCGTCGCATGCATTAACCTTCGCGTATATATATCGTCCAAAGGGGAGTGTGCGAAAAGCTACTACTACGACGATGATAGCGATCGCCCAGACCTTCGCCGGATCATCGCTTTTCTGCGTGGAAAAACTCGCGCGCGCGTATGTCGCTTCTTAAATACTGATCATCCCTTCCCCCCTCCCCTTTTTTCGATCGATTGTCGCGTATATAAAACGCTACATAAGCTAATAAAGAGGGAAAATTATGATGAGTGTATCTCTCTCTCTCTCTTTCTCTTTCGCTGTGCTCTCGAGGATGGCCTTGTAAAGCGGATTACTCACTATATATAAATATATATATGAACGCGCGGGGTATATGTGACATTTGTACAGATATTATAGTAAATTTATCGTATTGATATTCGTATTTCGCCTCGCAAGGACGCAGGATGACTTTATTTATTACCGATGCTGTCTCTGCGTATACGAGCTTGCGAGAACGGACGAGACCAAAGTGTATATATCGTGCGAGCTTGCAAGCTCCGCAGCCGTTCGTGTATACGCTCGCACATTTATACCCATTGTTTTTATAACAAAAGAATAAGAAGAAGAAACTGAAGAAAAAAAGTGCCGTTAACAGCTCGCGTCGCTATACGACGACGACGACCATGATCTCTTCTTATTATACAGAAGAGAGAGCAAAATTTCACGCGCGAGCCAACTATATAATACACTATAACGCGTATGTATTTCGCCACCCACGCGTGCGGACTAAACTTCCTTTAGCACCCGTCGAGGAAAAAAAAGTCCCTCGCCTTTACGACTCGACGTTATTCGATCTCTTCAAACTATTTCGGATAACCCGACTTTCTTTAGCATAATCAGACTGCATGGCTAGTATCATCCCATTTACGGTAGTATATACGGAAAAAAATTTCTTCCCTGGCTAATCGAATGTTTTACTGCTGCTACAAAAGAATCAATTGCGCGAAAAGTTGAGAAATTAATCCGGTCCATTTGTGGGTGCGAGTAAAAATTGAAAAATTATTCAGAAGGTCGAGTAAATCACAATACAGTGTAGTTAGTTACGCGGTATCGTTTCGAGTGATAAATAGAACTTCCTTATAAATTATTATAAAAAAGTATTAATTAAATGCCCGAACTGCAGCTGATAAATGGTCGCGTCCCGCAAACTTGTATGAATTTATCAAAAAAGTGTACGCCACTATGATTTATGTACGCTGGCGTGGCGTGGCGCGACTCTTTCCTACGACGACGACCGGCGAGCGGCGAACGAATAATACAAAAAGATTTAATCGGGGGAAAATCGCACGTGGCGGGGCGCGGGGAGCACAGCGAGCTAAAGTGCGATTTATGTGCGGTTTTTCAAAGCGTACTAAGTGCTACTGCACATCCCTCCTCCGGGTTCGAGTCCACCGCTCAACCGAGGATTCAAGGATCCGAGCGGAAATGCCAAAAAAAAAAGAGGAGAAGGGCAGAAAATACGACTCGATTGCGTTCGCCTTTATATCCATGGTAACTGTCGTAACGAACGAATTTTTTTGTCAGAGACACTCGATAATCCGTCGCTCGACGGTGTACACAGCTCGGCCGCGAACAAGAGAGAGAGAGAAAGATAGATATCGAGGGCGCGAAAAAGAAAAAGGGACAGTAGCCGCGGCAATAAAATGAACAAAAAAGAAAAGACTATTCATTATTGGCTCGCGCGCTAATTGGCACTCGGCTATTCTCTCTGCGGGCGGGAGCTCTCGCGCGCGTTCGCACTTCGGCATCATCGATTTCGACGCCTTGACATTGTGCACACTCGAGGTGCGGCGCGCAAATATACATATAACACACACACAAGCTATATAATGTATGCAGCAGGCCGGGAGTGGAGGACGAGATTTCTGACGACTGCTGCAATTTTTGTTTCAACTATCGGCGGAGCTGGGACGTAATAGTTTTAGATTCATCGATTATTCCATTGTGTAAAGTTGTATTATGGATCGAGTGACACATCGACTGCGGTGCACGAGTGTCGAGGAGGAGCGAGCCAAGCACAAGAACGAGAGGAGAGAGAGAGAATTCACTTGACTCCTTGTCCAAATGATTACAGGCCGCGCACGGGCATCTCAAGTGCCACAGCCGCAAGATTGCGGCGCCCCCGTTCACCTGCTTACTTTGACGCGGTCAAACGACTAGAAGACATTACGGTCAACCAACTTAGTTGATATAGGCTCTTGATAAAAAATAATGCCAAAAGTATGGATCGTCGAAACAATGGTTTTGGACTTTACGCGACGGGAGGGATGGGAGCCGAGCTCCTCGCCGCATCCTAGATCCAATCATCAATCATCCTCTACACGTCCTTGTCACACACGCGCGCGCGCTCGACCGATATCCCGCCTCGTAAAGCTCCTACAGCGGATGAAACTTATTTGAATTTCTCCGCTCGAGCTGAGCTCACGTGCGCGATATATAAGTGTAAGCTTGCGCCCCTACACGGTCGAAAGCTCGACGCTCGCGTGCATCGCGCGGCAAATGTATACAACGAATAAAAAAAAAACAAATAAATTGAAGAACACGAGGGGGAGGAAAGAGGAAGGAAGAAAAAAGAAACGAGGAGCAGCGGCGGCAAAAATTCCAATCAGCGCCCCCCCGATACATGTATAATATGGCTCTAAGCTCAATTTGCTAATGAAACACGTGAAACATTGGCTGTGGATGTGCAGTATAGTGGCAGTGGTAGTAAGTAGAAAAGAGCTGCTGCCACGCGCGCCCCGGACTATATATACGAGCTTCTGTGCGTGCGTTTGTTCGGCTTGCTCTGGGGTTCTGCCAGCCTGTGGCTCCGAGTACATATATATATCAGAGCTGTGCGCGCGTGTAGTAGTGCGGCTAGCTGCTACTGGGGAGTGTTTGTGTCGAGCAGAGAGGGAGTCTTCCTTTTAGGTTTAATTGTTTGCCAAGAGGAAACATCAGAGTATATGCTGCTTTTATCACTCCGCTAGAAGAGAAGATATACAGGCGCGCGCGCGCGCACACGTATACATACATCCACGTACACGCGCCGAGAGGGAGAAGGAGCCGCGCATAATACACAGATAAAGTACAAGAGCTTGGCTTAATTTTAGTATTATACCGAAAGACTATTCGTCCAATTTCGTCGTGTACGATTGAAAGAATAAGCGGCTCCTCTCCCTCTCGCGAGTTATACGCTATGTATAGGCTTAAAAGCGAATGAATCGTTATTTCAGGGGCTATTAGCTTTGATTGATCAAATAAATTTTCATGAACCCTATGTACCTCGAAAAATTGCTAATAAATACGTAAATGTTACTTTCATCAAGTAAAAGCAACTGTACGTATTTGCTATTGAGATTTGAGAGATTGATCCGAAGCCCTCTGTCGGTACATAACTGCTGTTTAGGCTAAAAGTCCCAAAGTACGCGTGATTGTGCGCAAATAATAAGTGTCACCTCTACTTCGCTGGATTGAAGCTTTCTAATCGTTACCGCGAATAAAACGTGCTGCAGCGTTACGTATGATGGAACGAATTTTCGAGTTGAATTTTTCGCCGCGCTTAATCGAGATGTTAAGAATACGATTCCTGGGATCACATGGAAATTATCAATTTTTTTTTTTGCCTCTCATGACAGTATGACATTTTTATCTTTCTCTGAATCTTTAAAATGAAAATATGGTTCTCAGCTGGGATATCTAGAACTTTTTTCTTTTTAAAAAATATCCTCGGGAAATGAGATGCCAACAATTGTGCTCTGCCCAGTGCGTGCGATCCCTCGATAAATAGCTACTGGAGTTTGCGTTCACTCACGATGATCGCGTTGTACGACCACCATTGCTAGGCGGCATTTATATACATGGATGGAAGTTTGCGGACGAGGCAAAAAGTCATCTAGCATCGGCCTGACGTGGCCACAGAGTCGCGCGTTTATAGAAAAATATCGACGCAGCAGCAGCAGCAGCAGCAGTCGCCGCATCGCGGATACGCGATAATCGCAAAACGAGATAAAACGCGCGCGGGACGCGGCATAGTCGACGTATACGCGTTTTATTATTACGTATCGCGTGACTCGCAAGTTCGCCCACATTAATTTTGAATTTAATTTGAAATCGCGCGCGACACGCATTACATAGAGAGCGCACACGATTATAAACGGCGGTGCAACGAACGCATGTTAATGTTACATGCATAAATCTTCGAGTGAATGAAAAAAAAAAAAATTAAAAATACGCACACACGCGCGAGTAAACAAAGATCGAGTTGAAAAAGCTCGCGCAGAGCAGCAGCAGACATTAGCAGCGTGACGTATATACTATTTTCTGTATATGTGTACAGATATACCGATACATAATTTCTCCATGCGGGAGTTGGGACATACAGGCGGCTTGCGAGCGAACGATCTGGGCATTCAGCCATTTGGAAAGGCACGATAGCATGTATCGCACTCGAATGACAAAGTCCTCGCGGGGTCTGCGTTACACGCGTATTTCTCTCGCTCTATATTATATATATGTGTGTAGACGTAGGTGTGCATACACAGGTGCAGCACAATAGCGGCAAATTCGATACTCGTGCAGCCTCGGCCGAATCTTTCGCTTATACAGTACGCGCGCGTGTGTGTGTGTGTGTGTGTGCAGGTAGCTGTATCAAGTGTACACAATGACGGCACGACGACGACGACGACGACGACGACGATGCGTATATGCAAATATACATTGCAATATTATTGTTCGGTCCATACGTACACATAACGGATATTTAAGGTCCTTCATTGGTGCCTTCGTGCTCGCATCACGCGATATTATTATGCAAATCAACGGCGAGCGAGAGAGAGAGAGAAGAGCCGCGAGTGGGCGAGGTGTACATACGACGCGTGTGCGTAATGCCGTGTACGTACGTACATTTCTCGATATGTCCTTTGACTCTCTGGTGCGTCTGCAGTCGCGACGCCAACGAGTTAATATATATAACAAAACACAAGTAGCTGCGATGACACTATCTAAAGTTGCCTGTATACATGCTATATATATGCGACAGCTTCCGAACGCGCATAACGTAACGCGCTCCTAGGCCGCGAGATGAAACGTACGTTGTACATGTGACCGTATCGTGTGTCGCAGCAGCTACTCAAGCGCGCGCGTCTGATTGTTATTATGGAGCGGCGCATCTTAGTTTGCCCACTCGCGAGCGAACGGCGACCTACTGGCATGAGGCCATTCTTTCGCGTTTACACGTGCTGCACGATACATGATACACATGTACACGTAATACGTACGAAAGTTTTGAAGGAGACCTGCCCCGGCCGTCTACGTCGCGCCTTTTCCAGCTCTCTTGATAAATTGCGCTGCTATATGCAGAAGAGCATCTCTCGGGTTTCCGCGCGCGACGGGCCGAGTAACGGACGGGCGCGTCATGCAGATAAGTGGGATTTTCGTCCTCGCCCCGCGACCCCCACGGATACGGAGTATGTGTAGCTATACTATATGTGCACGCGAAGAACAACTGCCGCGACGCTTTTTCCCTTGTATCCGCGCGACCAACTTTTGTCCATGCTTCATCTCTCTTCGGATGTCCAATTTTCTTCTTCTTCTTTCTTACAATGGTAGTCCTCCGTGTAACTATTTTTCTTTCGGCTCGATATGAGCGTTACGACACACCTGTACGTAGCCCATTCGTAGAGACTAGAGAGAGAGAGAAGGAGAAAAACTTTGATACATATGTGCGCGCGTGCGAAGTTTCCAATTATATTTTTCCTCCCAAAACAACGTGTACGAAACACACGAGATATAAATAATGATCGATTTGAAAAATGTTCCAACTCTGCTCTTCGTATTGTTATAGCCAATAAATCTTGCGGCCTCGTATTAATGCCCACTGCGAGCGGTTTTATAAATCTATAAATTTTTTCAATTAATTTTCGCGCGTGCTAGCTCCGATCTTGGACATCGATTGTTTTTGAAGTAAAACTTTATTATTGCGATAAGTGGGTTAGTCTGTGAAAATTAAGTGAGTATGAGTACACCTTGCAAGTTAGAAGGTCTTAGTATTTAAGAAAAAGTGAGAATTATTGAAGATATAAAAAAAGCGATAATAATGGTTATTTGTGCTGGTTGTTGATTTTAGAAATTAATTACATTTTTGTAGAAAGATGTAAGAATTAATGTTCCTGAACTCGTTTTGTATTGTATATGTACCAAGATTTATCGCAATCAATGGCATGTCATATTTGATTATGAGCTTTTCGATTCCATCAACAGATGGAGTATTAGTAACTCGCAAGTGGCAAAAAAGTTTTAGATTAGTATAATAAGCAAAACTTCGGCTTCTGCGTCCATATTTTTGTCAAAGAAATCCATCGTCTCTTCTTCAAAGAAAACATTTTTTTCCAATAATAAATAACACAGACCCAGAAAAACGCGAGGAATCGCTTCATTATCGCACGAGAATTATAACACGTCTCGAATTTAGGGAAACGCAAACTTGGAACACTTTCGCTTGGAGCACGCAAAATGGAATGTGTTTGTCGACGCGCGAGCGCGAAGAAGACGCGCGTGTGCATATTTCAAACAATGATGAATTAAAAGCAATGTAAATTTGACACACGCTCTCAGGGATTAAAAAGTAAAGGGGGGAAAAATGAGAGGGTAGAAAAATTTCAATTAGAAATTCTATTAAAAATGTAAGCGATCTCTCTCGCGCTCGTGTCTGTGCTGCTCATGATAGGATGGTAAAAAATTCAAGCAGTGCGTCGAGCTTTCAGCGGGTTTATTTGGCCGAAAATAAAAAGCCAGGGCCAGGAATTTCGCGACTCCATAAAATATTCAATAGATCATACGAAACTCGATACAGTACATGTATGCAATTGCATATACACACACGCACGCATAATCGTATACGCATACAGAGAGAGAGAGAGAGAGAGAGAGAGAAAGAGGGAAGTTTCAAAAGCGCCGAGAGTTTGCAGCACTGCGGTACGAGCAGAGCACGCGATTATTATGTTTATTATATACATATAGGCGAAAAACGAAATTTTCCCATCTGCCGCCGCCACGACGCGAGCTTGCATACAGCTGCGTGTCGATGTTATGGATGTGATATATATACTATTATCGTGTATATAGACTCGGTGCGTCGCGAACACGGTATAAGAGATGCCTTGGTGGCTGCTGCGGCGCGGCGATGCCTCGGGGGTATTCCATCGTCGCGGCGCGCGCCAAACTCTTATTCGGCCAAGAAAAGTGAGCGAAAATCGAGGAAACACCGAATCTGCATTAAATTCCCTACTTCCTCTCTGGGTTTTACCTACGATGTATATAATATACATTTTTTATACGTTGCAAAGCCAGAAAGGACCTTCCTGTATTCCGTCTATACGTTGTGTATAAGATTCGGCCTCGATCATGCCCCAAAGAGTATATATACACGAAAGAAAAAAAGTGCACGTCTTCGCGTCGACCGGCGAGCTGTTCAATTTAGCACCGAACGAGACTGCAGTGTATATTCGGCGACGAGCTTTAATTATTCGCCGCACAATATGCGTGTGCGCGAGCGAGAAAAGCACTTAAAAGATTTCGTGGAGAGCCGCTGGCTCGATGCACCGCAAGGCCCGGAGCAAAGGAAGCGGAGACGCAACGCACCCAAGTAATAATGAGAGAGAGAGAGGAAGAAATTCGCGACTCGTCTTGATTTATTTTCTAATAACGTTAAATAAAATGCCTTGCATAAATCGTTAAAGCTTTACTTTTAATAATATACATATAGACGGGGGACATTCCTTTATACGCGATGTATCGAGCTCGAAAAGTTCAAGCCTGTATATAGTTTGTTAAAATCACTCTCTCGCGAACTTCACGACTCTCTCTCTCTCTTGCTCTTGCGCGCAAGCTAGCGCGAGTAAGGTAGAATTTTCCCAAGCTTGTAAACTAAGATTTAATTTGATTATTTGCACGAAGCAAACTTTAAGCACGCAGCGCCGGCGTATGTATATATCTACGCGTCTTCGCTCGACGATTTCGCGAGTCGAAATTTCCAAAGGCGAGAGTCAATCGCACGTAAGCCGCATTATGTGTGTACGCGCGCGTTGCGTGTGCCGCCGCTGCTGCTGCTACATTATAAATATAATATACTCGACTCTGCCGCGCGCGAGTATCGATTATGCAATTTTCAAAATATAATTTTATCTCTATCTCTCTACTCGTCGCATAATGGCGCGCGGGCGTAATTACTTTTTTTCGTCGAAGCATTCCATCGACGCAGTTAGTACTTATAATAATTTGGCTCGCAGCTGACGAGTTAGCGTTTTCGCTCGTTGATCCAAATGCGGCTAACGAAAGCTCTGGGAAATCATATACAACAGGCACGTAGAAAGATACGCGTTGCTTACTTCGTTCGATCAAATCTTACGTAATTGTTCATCGAATTCTTTCGACTCGACGATGAATCTCGGAAATATGTAATATTGACAGATCTCATAATACATTTCGTTTGAATGAGATAATTGTGATGCAACGCGATAAACGAAATCGGAATTCGTGGCAGTTCATATCACGTTGATGTTGTTTGACTGATTGAATAATGACTACTTTAAGCGTTCTATTTGGTGTTAGATAAATTGTACATGTTTTGTTCTGGAAAGTAATCAATTTTAAATTAAACCTTTATAAAATTCATAGGTTTCCACCTGTTTATAAGAGCTTGCCCTTTCAAATTACTAATAATTAACTCTGTCAATACTTGAAGTTTATTAATCATGTTTAAGCTCGAGAATTTTAAAAATACATTGAAACAAAACAAATTGTTTAAACTCGTGCGATGCCAGATCAATGTTTTGTTATTCACGCGAGCTTTTGAAAAATCTTTTTTTCCAGCATTTCTCAAAGTTTCGACCGTGTATATGAGAGGTTCAACTTGTAAGCAGCCGTACAAAATTCGCGCGCGAGCGCGTGAGTAAAATTTGTAACTCCGTGACAAGTTGGTTTTTACCTGCGAATTCTCACTGCTTACGATTCGCAAAAGTCTCGCAGGCAATTTTCATCATTAGCCATAATTGGATCTTCGTTGATAGAAAAGCAAAGGTAATTATAATAATCATTTTCTCGGTACATTTTTTACCCCGCAACTTTCGGAGCATTTTATAAATATTCAAAACAATTTCTCATGCATAAATGCATTTCATTTTACGAAAGCAAAGTTATTAGTACGCGTACAGGCATTCAATACACGCATCTTTGTCCACGCATTAAATGTTTATGAAAAGCGTACCAGTGGTATTTTTAACGATTATAAATGACTTGAATATTGTCATTAATATTAATATTCAAGTAAAGCATTGATCATTCATCATTGATATATTTATACGATAATTTTATGATATGCAATTGACTTTTTTTTATAAGTAAAGCATAGTGCACTTTTTCATAAGCATTTATCCATGTCAATTACTAATTGCGGTTTTGAGCTGTATAATTATTCTTGGAAGAGAAATATTATCGTTAAATTCATATTTTTTTCATTAATATCAGATCTACCAATGAAGAATTTTCCATTTAGAATAAAACCACTCGATCATTTTTAATTAGAATATTATATTTAAGTAGCAATTTCTGATGTTTGCGAACTAAAACTTAGCTAAGGTCAATTTAGCACGGCCAACGAGGCGAACGTAAATCGACAATGTCCAAATATAAGTCGAGGAAACTTTTTGAATTTATAATCATCAAAATGAACGAACTAATTTGCCTTTGTACTTGGAACAGCTGTTGACTAGACACAACTACACACGGAGCATCAATCAAAATATTTGAAAATAAATGCGCGCTCATCTCTCGCAGCTTACTTTAAATATTTTCGCGCAGTTATGCTCGCACCGTATATATAGAATATCTGTATTGTTCTCGAATATCGATAAAGAACGTTCTGTAAATATTTAGCACGGGGCTTGTTTTGCATTTTATTGCCCGGATTGAATGCTAAATAAAAGGGATAATAAAAAGATAAAAAGTAAACGCCGCGCGAGAGCTCGAGAAAAAGCGCCAACTTTGAAGAGAAGAAAAAAAAACGGGGAAGACGATAAATATTCGCAGAAATTTATTCTCCAGGACAGGAGTATGATGATTTTCACGCGCGTATTTTTCCTAGGCGATTTTTTCAAAGAGCATAGTTGCTCTCGTTGCTGCTGCTGCCGACGCTCGAGCTACAAAGCCTGCAGAGTAGTGCACCGTTCCCCTCTCTCTCTCTCTCTCTCTCTCTCCACGGTGGCGGAATGACATTATTCTCGTCGCACACACAGGTTGTTGGTTAATCGAGCTGGGAGTTGGGTAAATATTTTCTTCTCCAGGGGTCGGAGATTTACGGCCAAATCGTACGCGGGCACGACGACGTACCAACCTTTTTTTCATTCACGCTTCGCTTGTTTAGAGTTGCACGCGCGATTTTCTCCACACGTACTGCGTACACTCACACACACATACCCACGTGCACATGCACGAGCCGAGTTTTATTCGTGCCCGGGCAGTTTTTCTTCGCTCCTATATGCTTTATTACGTCGACACGTGTGTGCGAGCACGCCGCCAACATTATATTGAAAAACGAATTCTCCGGAGGAGAGAAATTTTTTAATTCAGCCGCGATATATATCTTAAAATTTCACGTTCGCGTCTTAATTTCGACGAAGGCGGTAGTTCACGGTATAAATAATTTCCCGCATCCGCGTGTATAAGACGAACGCGATGAAAAAAAATCGCACATTCATAAAAAGAAGTCGTTAAAAAAAGAAAACTCATTACAAGGCGAAAATGTGTTCATTTTGTGCACTTTATGTCTCGTGTACAGTATATACACACGCACCCGAGATAGAAAACCACCAAGTTTAGTGCTTCAGCCATGCGTTATATGCAAATTAATGCTATTCCGTCTATTTACATGATATTAAATACGTAAGGTGAATATATTCGTGACAAGATTACAGTACACGAAGAACGAAAGACACAAGCCTGTGCCGCACAATATTCGAGTATATCATGGCCACAAAAGACAACTTATGTTTGGGTACATCTGTTATTAACTGATCGCCCTCTACTATCAGATTACCCGAAGCTTTTATTGAAACGAAGTAGAATATGGTAAATTTTATAATTATATAGTAATTATATATTTACGAAAATGTAAACCGTATGGAAAAGATGTGAAATGTAAAAAAGTCATACTTCAATTAAAATTATGCTTGTGCAGTACAAAATTTAAATATACATAGCCGCGAAAGGCAAATTTATGTTTGGGTACACCTGCCAGTTACCGAACGCCCTCTTGTATCTAATCACTTTTCAGCTTTTCTTTCGGCAAATTAGAATATAATGAGTTTTACATGACGTAAATTATGTAATGTAATGTTATATGTGTTACACAACATGCTTGAATGGTACGGTATTTAAGTGGTACAAAATTTAAGTATACATAGCTACGAAGTACAAACTTATGTTTGGGTAAACGTGCTAGTGACCGACCGCCCTCTTGTAACCGATCATCCTAAACTCTTTTTTCAATAAATTAGAATACATTATGTAGTGTAAATTGTGTTTGCAAAAATTGAAACTCTAACTACGAATCCAATTCATAGTCATAGTTGAATTTTAATCAAACAATGAATTGAGGGAAATGCACGTGAATGTAAGAGTCCTTACAAAACGCTACCATAAAAGACAAGCAAGAGCAAAGAATTGAAGCTTTTTTTAGTTTTTTCAATATACGCACAATTATTAATTATAAATTTGGCCATTCACAAGATGCACAGACGATCGAATAATTGCGATCCGTTCGAATTCACGCGAATATACTCGAGACGCAAAGCTAATATTTAAAAAAAAAATTGTCAGGTCTAGTGTAAAAAATAATTGTCCTCCGTGAAAAATGTCTGCGTGTTTTTATCCTTAGCCACTTGGAGCCTAAAGGCGAGAGAGCCCACAAACGCGTACATACTCACATATACACACACGCATGCGGACGTTTCTACGAGGCAGATGCTCGTCGCACACACAGAGCAGTGCATTATTTTTCACGGCGACTGAATATAAAAACGCGTATATAGCGCGGTAGCAGCAGCAGCAGCAGCAGCTGTATACGTATACACGTTGGATACATGTATATAAAACTAGAGTATATACACACACCGGCGAGCTTCAAAAGCAAGTTGATAAACAAGACTCATTTTCGCGAATTGGGTCAAAGAACGACGAAGAGAGAGAGAGAGAGAGAGAGAGAGAGAAGGAAGAAAAAAGAGTAGGGGAGTCTTTTGCTCTCGCGTTTACAATGCTATAGGTATATTTTTCTTTAGGCTCTCCCTTTTCTATTTCAAGCAAAAAAAAACGTAGGTAAGAGACAGAAATCCATTCTTATACACGCAGCTATGCCGTATTCCATTGTATTTATTTTACCGGCGAATAAATCGCTAAAGCGTATAATATTATATTATTACGGGCCACTTGGAGCGGACGTGAAGGTGAGGGAGGGGGAGGGGGATGAAACTAACTCTCGGGAGACTTTTAAATTTTCAAGTCGCACAAATCTATTGTGAAAAGTTAATTCATAATGCAGAGAGATGAGCGAGTCCTCGAGCAATGGCTATGAAATAAAATCTGCGACGAGCGGCTATTTGCAGCAGCGCAATTCAAAATTTTGCACCACTATACGAGACGAGGTAAGCGAGAAACCGCAAAATGTCGTGCCACGGTATCATCGTCCTCGTCGTCCTCGTCGTCGCATTTCACTCCATCGTGGAGAAGAAGAAAACTCAATTTTTTTTTCTTCTCTCTCTTCACTTCTCGAACGTAACGCCGGGGGTAACAATGTAAACTCGACACAATCGCGCGCATATAATTCCTTTCTCTTTTTTTTTCTCTCTTCTTCTTTTTTCGAAGGTAGGGTCGCAGCAACGGCCAAACGCATACAGATATACTTGTAGCTGCGAGCCATATACACATATTATGTACTACCTGTGCAGTAATAGAAGACTTAACGTGAACCGTTCGCTCGCTCGTTGCGAGAAAAGAAGCCTCTCTTGCAAAGGCATCGCATAGAAATTTTCATCCCTGTGTGCTTTCGTCAAAAGAAGCATAGACACGTTCGCGTATACACACTCACATACACACACCTGCGCTATATGTTGAAGCATATTCTGAAAGAAATAGCTCGCGCACGTGTATTTTTCGTGTGCCATGGCTCTATATAGGTAGACACGGGCGCGTATGGCTCGTATAAGCTCTTTCTATTCGAAAAAGTTTTTCCAAATGAAAGAAATACGACCGAGCGTTTTTTTTACGACAATATAAATAAGTATTCCATATGTGTGTGTGTGTGTGTGTGTGTGTATACAGGTATAGACTTATTAACCCGAGTGACAACAGCGCGCCATGGATATTTTTACGTGCATGAAAAAGTTTTTTTTCTTCCTTTCCATGGAGCCTTTCATCGGGCTGGCTTCGCTCGAGAAATATAATTTCTGATACCTCCCTCGAACGAACGAGTATCGTTGCAGCTTTTCGCGCGTTCGTGCGTGCAGATAAGAGGCAATATTCTCTGCAGGAATAAGCGACTATTTCGGATTTTAGTACGGCAGAGAAAGTAAAATAATCCGTGCGCGCACATAGAAGCGCATTTAATGAGCGCAAGCAGCAATCGGTTTGTCTATTTTCGAGTAGCTTATAAATAGGCCGGTATCATTCGTTGACTCTGTACGAAATATATATAAGCGTATAACATTAGAGGCGACTTATCAAGCGAGCAAATGCTGCTGCGCACACCTGCCACATTATATACATATATCGGCGGCTGCACTTGTCAATGCAAATGCTGCACGTCTCGGCATTTACGAGAGAGAAGAAAAATACGGATCGCATCCCCGAGATATATCGTTTTCTGGTATAATTCATCATTGTCAATATTACGTACACGCGTATATATTCGCGCGTCGCGTCGCTGCTAGCTGCGAGCGCAAAGTATGCGAGGCAAAAAAGAAAGGAAAAAGGTAGAAGAGAGAAAAAAGCAAAGAAGGTGGAAAAAGAGGGTTAGGCAACGGCAAGCACATTTTATTTTTATCGCTATAGGCCTTTTTGTGCATAAGAGTAGGCATCTCTACGATCGCGAGTGTGTGTGTGTGTGTGTGTGTGTGTGCATGTGTGTGTAAGTGTGCACGAGTATAAGTAGAAAATGCAGAACAGTGCAAGCGCAGGCACATACATGTGTGCAGTGTATACGAGGGCTCCAAGAGCACAGAGCTCGAGAGAGTAAGAGCGAGAGGAGAGCACGCGGAATATTGGGAATCAATAAGTTTCTTAAAGAGAAGCACTCGGCAAGAGAGAGAGAGAGAGAGAGAGAGAGAGGCTTTATAGGTCTGTTATATAGATGTATGTACGTACTCTAGCCTACTGAATGTCATATACTTTTTAAGTGTCACACAGTCGAAAAGATGGATATTCGTGTTCGGGCGAGATACAATTTTTCGACAATTCTCTCTTTCTCTCTCGTGATTTTCGCACGGTTGCGTTGTTTTTTTGTTGTTTCGTTCGAGTTGATGCGTTGTTGTTGCAAGTATCCACGTACAAAATGCAAAATATGTTTTCGATTTTGAATGTGCGTATACGAATCGCTTCTTTTTTTTGTACGCGCCGGGTAAACACGAAAACTGCGCAGCGAAGCTCAAAAATCGAGATCGTGACTCGAAATACTCTTTCGGCATTATCAGCGACGCGATATTTTGTTTATCGTAGAGAAATGGCGCTACGTGCAAATCATTACGCAGGGTCCGTTAATTTTTCATCATCGAGAAACGTCGGACCGACGAGTGCACCGAACTTCATTATTATATGTGTACCTACGACTGTACGAATGATGATGATATTATATCAGCTGCTGGAGATCCAGAGCAGCAGCAGCAGCACGTCTGGTACGAAAACTTTTTTAATTAGGATTAATTTATTGTACCGAAATATAATAACGAGCTCGAGGCTCACTTTTCAGCGCTGCAACACACACATACATACTTGCAATAACTTACTGCGAGTTTTCGGCCACTAACAATGATGATTTCGTTCCACTCATTCGCAGACAAATATATTTCTACAAATTAGGAGAAAAAAAATTAACGCTCAGCTCGGGCAGCTCTGCATTTTTGCTTTTATTTTATAAAAATACGTAGATGAAAAATCTTGGAAAAGTACGAAAGTCTTTTTGATTACTTCTTGGCGTGCATACAGATATACATGTATAAACGCGTCACGTATACAGCTCACATATAAACGTATCAAAGTTATAAAAAAGACGTCTCGCTCGTTCGTTCGATGCTGCGCTGTTGCGACGAGTCATTTTTCTTCATCCGTCATTCGAATGCAGCACACCGCGAAATTACGCTGTTATTGTGAATTTATACTTGTGTTTATAAAAAAAAAAAAGAAAAAAAAAGGAGAAGAAGAAGAAAAACGTCGAGGGAGGCAAGAGATTTCGAGATCAAAGTCGATCTGCGCTCGTGCCGCGCAAACTCGCAATATTAATCATCTCTTAGATAATATGTATATATCTCGAGCTCTGGCAAGGAAAGGCCTGGGCGTGCATATAATACATAACGCAGCACTTGCAGGTATACACTGCGCTACAGTTACAGTCGATGATGTATACAGATGTTTATTCGAGACAAACAGCCCTCCTCCCATTAGATCGATATTTTATAGAAAGTTTTGATTACACTTCATACAAATACGGAACTTTTGCGAGCGCGGAAAATTTTTCGAGGAGACGACGAGCTCGTCTCGAGATTCGGGGGTACGGGGGTGTACGAAGCAGGGGAGGAAACTGGGAGGAGCAAGAGAGGCACAGAGAGTAAGTAGGATACCGTTTCCTCGGCTCGTTGTTGTAGGCGGAAAAGGAGTCACGATGCACGTGTACATCATCGAGACACGTGAAAGTTGCGTCGAGCGAGCGAGAGAGAACTCGAGCTATATAGGCTAGATTGCCTAGATCATTTCGAGCAAGCTTGCAGAAAACAATTTCTTATGCTACTAAGCGACGAGGCAGGACGAGGAGATAGATTTCTCGCCCCCTCCCTCTCTCGCTCTCAATTTGTACGTGTATACTCGAGAGCGAGCTTTTTTTTTTATCAATTTCAAAAGGCGCGGGCGTGAAATTCATTCGAGACAAGCGGCCCGTATATTGGCAAGCGAAGGAGGCGTCACGCGAATGATTAAATTGTTGCACGAGATTGACGAAAAAGGCACCAAGTCGAGAGAAATTATCGTAAAATATTGGGGCCGCTAACGGAAGGAAGCGGCGACGACGATGATCGAGCGGGATTTTTGCGGGGGCAAGCAAGGCGAGCGGCGGTAGCGGGCTAAATGCGCCCACGTCAGCTCCAAGTTTTCGACAAAAGGACGATCATCGGCGAAATTGGCGTTTATATATAGCTATATGTACATAGATGCATGCAGCTCAAGAGAGTAACTCTGCGCGGATCCTGAAAAACCGCAATTATAAACTCGCTCGGCTCGTCGTCGTCCTCGTCCTCGTCGGCTGCTGCAAGAAAAGCAATTACAAACTGTTGCTCGCGCTCGGCTTGCTTTTCTCAACGTGTGCACGAGGCGCGAGTGCGGGCCGCAAGCTCTTGCGGTGCGCGGCATGGCCACTGCACGCACCGTACTCACTACTCGCTCTACTCTCGTTTCGCGCGCGCGCGCGAATATCTGTCCGAGCGTGGCGGTCGGCACTAGCGATCTGCAACGCAACGAGAATCGAGCTTTAAAGCGTTATCTCCAAAGTGTAATTCGAGCAAAAAAAGAAAAGAAAATAGAGCTTGGCTATAAGGTCTCGAGGCGATCGATCGCTGCTGCTGCTGCTGCTGCTGCTGCTACTGTTGTTGTTACGGAAAAGGATAAACAAACGAAAGTTTAATAGATCGAGTGTTGTTGCATGCATGCACGAGAGTCAGCACTTCGGCTGCTGCAGCTTATACGAACGAGTTAACTCGTCTAGGCGTGCGGATATTAAACATGTATGCGTGTGCACACGAGGTAGGCAAGAACTCGCTGAGAGCAGCAGCAGCAGCAGCAGCTACAGAGCTACATAGAGATATAGAGAGAGAGAGAGAGAGAGCTGGAGAAGTTTGCCTGGGGTGTCGAGCTGCTGTTGCTGCGGCTACGCACCCACCCGTTGCCTTCAGCTCCAATACACACCTACGCTTACTACTCTGTATCTGTGTGTGTATTCTCGCGTTATATTGTACAGGAGCAATGGTGATGATGATGATGATGCTGATGAGCGCGTATATATCCTGACGTTTGTCGTGCATTATACGTACGCGTTGGCGTCGAGTTGCACCGCCCGCGAGAGAGAGTTAAGGTGGTTTGCCGGAAAATTTGACTCGTATCGATAAGCTCGTAGTAGTAGCAGCTAACTTCGACGCAACTACTGACATTATCTTAAATTCGATGCTTCTATATTCATCAATTAAAGTGACTTTCGACTCGATTTTCGTCCTGCTTTTTCCTCGGCCTTGTTAAAAGTTCGTAAAATTTCTCCTGACAAGTATGTACTTTTTATATGTACGCGCCAACTGCAATTATCAGCGAAACAAACAGGCTCGTAAACAAAAGCTCGGATAATTCAGTCACGCGCGCGTCGTTGTAGTCGTCGTCGTCGAGTCAATAAAAAAACTTGCTATAACTTTATTCCCATAACACAGCCAGCCGTGGTGTACAGCCGCTTTTGAGAGAGCTGCATACGTATACATAACACACATATTTGTCGGTATATATAAAGCAATTTACACACATGTCATCGTACGTTACATAAACAAAGCAGCGGCAGCGAAGCTTTGAGCACGGGCTCCTCTCTCTCTATACGATGTCATTCGAGTTCTCTTCGTTCATTGTTTGATTACGATGGATCGGCCGTCGCTCTCTTTTGCGTGTCATTCGTTTCGCGTATAGTCAGTATGTGCAGGCAGGCAGCATCAGCCCGATCATCGGGGACAATTAACGTACGACGCGTTTTTATTTTATACGTATACACACGTATACAAAGTCTGTTGTACAGCGTACAGATACACAATGGACCGCACGCATCGGAGCATCGCGCAGAGAATTCGAGCTGCCTCGTGCAATCTTGCCGCGCGCTCGTATATGTATATACATAAATGCGTTCGCCGACTTTTAAAATATCTTTTTTTTTCTTGCGCCTCGCCACGCGTGCTTTTTTTTTTTATTATATCTGCGCGAGAGGCGGAGGAAGAGGAGGAATAGAAAAAAGAACTAGTTTTTCCGAGGCGATAGTTCGCGCGCGCGATCCCGCGTAAAAAAGAACGTGCGTTTGATATAATAATATACAGCGTGTGCGTGCAGCAGGATGTGTGTGTAAACACGACGCAGCCTGGAAAGAGCCCACCGTTCTAAGAATATAATATAATCAATATTGCCGTCCCGATAGCCGACGATATTGCATCGACGACTGCGACGACGACAAGTTTATAATGTTAAATAAAAAAAGAAAGAATAGAAAAAAAGACGAAAGAGAGAGAGAAAGAAACAGGACTCGCGAAGGCTCGAATTTCTCGTTCGAATCACGTACGCAGCAGCAGCAGCTCGGGGGCGATCTTGTATACGAGCTGCCGTTATACAGGTATTATCGCGCAAACGTGTAAAATCTCGACGCTGCGTGCAATCTTTGCGTTGATTTATGCGTTTTAGGAGTATCTTCCGGCTACCGTATACACTACCAATCATTTAGCATAAGCTTCGGGGCAGTTTTTCAGAGAATCTATTCGAGATTTTTTTTAGTATCTGCTTCTTCTCCGGAACGCGCGCGGCTTTGCTTATTGCGTGCATAGACGCCTCTCTATAGGTTCAAAATACTCGCTCGGATTAAAGTTAAAAGAGAAACGTTTTCGTCATTAATTTGTTTTGGCTAGACAAAAAGTAAATATCAAAAGCAAAGAGCGTAGCGAAATTTTCTGAAATCTTTAAAATTACAAAAAAAAAGTAATAAAAAAAAAAGGAAGGAGTCGGAGCGAACGAACAATAAAGATTTGCGCAGAGAAATAGAAAGTCTAACAGCTAGAGATAAAGAGAGAGAGAAAAATCGCGGGCTGGAAGAAAAATTTATAGAGTAAAAGCCTCGTCTGTGCCGTTTTATTTTTTACTATATTTTTCTTCTTTTTCTCTCGAATATCAAAGCTGCGCTCGGTATTATTATACCTGTGTGCGATAAAAAAAAAAAAAAAAATAAGAGAAGAGCTCGCAGTGCTGTATTTTTCTGCTGCACGTGGCAAGCAACAGCCATCC
Source organism: Trichogramma evanescens (assembly GCA_902732785.1). Lineage (NCBI taxonomy): Eukaryota > Metazoa > Arthropoda > Insecta > Hymenoptera > Trichogrammatidae > Trichogramma > Trichogramma evanescens. The sequence continues at coordinate 59,829 of CACVKI010145727.1, forward strand.
GTGCACGCACATATAAATATGAGCAGGCAACATTGTTGCGTCTCGCTGGATCCAAAATACCGGACGAAATTTCAACGTGAAAAAGTCGCTCGCATGTGCAAAACATGGAATTGAATGATTCGTATTTATTATGTACTTTCGAATCGAAGCGTCAACGAGTACGTACCTTTGGGAATAATTGTAATTATTTTATGAATATTCCGCTCACAATTATTATATTAAACACTGTGCACCTGTTCCATCACCAATTATAGAATCTCTCCAAGCCGAGTGCGAGAGAGAGAACGAACGAAAGAAAAAAAGCAAAACAATTAAAAAGCCAAAAAGTGTCAACTGTACATCACTCGAAAGTGGCGAAGACAAGCGTTATATACACACAGACACATATAGACACTTGCACGCCCGGAGGTATATTGCACTTGCAAGCTCGAATGGCTCTGCACACCGACTCGCTCTCTCTCTCTCTCTCTCTCTGTATAATCTCGCGGCTGACAAGTGACAATGATATATACTTTCGGGCGATCGGACGCAACGAGGAGAGAGAGAGACGCGTCGTCCGTCGTCGACGTCGCGCGCGAACTCTGACACGATACTACTATACGGACTGCGGGCCGCTGATGCTGTTGCTGCTCGGCTGCGGCCGCTGCTGCACACAGTACCTACAAACTACATATATATACGTACATAGGAGAGGATTTGAGCGTCGCGAGAGAGGCGCAACTTTGGCGCGCGCGCATGGCGTTGGACGTTCAGCCGTGCAGCGTATAGGTATAGCTTTGCAATAATAACAATGGTACTGCGCGCCTTGCTGGGCTGCTGCTGATTCTCCATATACACGTTGGTCGTACGTGGACTCGAGCCCTCGTGCTGGATCATCGGATGTTGCCGATATTATAATATCATAATTCACAGATCAAGATATTAAATATTGATCGCTCGACGGAAGGGGGATAACAACGACAATCCATCCTGTCGACTCATTGCCGATATCACACAAGCAGTTCTCGCCGAGATACTCACCTATACGTGAAACCCGGAAAATATTAAATATATAGGATTTTCCGTTCGATATTAATTCAAGCGATTCGGCAAAATTCGACCGATTCAAAATCATCCAAGGCCTTGGAGAGCTCCGTAATCATCGTTTCATTAAATCTTAGACTTCGGGCCGCGTCATTTTATACGCCCGGCTTATATCCGATTAATTCCGTATCTTCGCGGCTGCACACCTTAGCTTTTACTTTAGCGCCACGGCCTCTATTCGCTGCGACTATTTGCTACATATATACTTAGCTCTTGCTTATCTGCGATCGCAACTTTTATCCTTCTTTGCCTTTTTATAAATGCATCAGCTGCGCTTCTTCTTATCGTATATGTCCATTAACACCTACTGCTCTCGCTCCGCTCGCTCACTCGCTCCTTGCTCTAAGAGGATTAGAAAGACAACGAAGATGAAATTATCTCAATTATAAATGTACTTCAGAAAAAAAACGCTTACGGGACCAACAGTTTCCTCTAATTCTTTTCTTTTCTTTTTTTTGGGCGTCTTCTGATTAATGGAGCTCGAGTAAGTCATTATACCGACTTGCGCGTACGCGTGCGATTCGTGCGTTTCGACAATTATATTTAAGTTTGCCGACGCATATAATACTGCAAGCTCCAAGACCAATGGAGCCAGTGTAATTATGTAAGTTGAAATTCGCTCGCTAGCTCATTTATGCCATTTTTTTTAACGAGGGATGTGCGCGATGCGTCGAGTCGCTACTCATCAAAGGCGATCATCCCACGCGAGTGGCCCCGCACGCAAAACGCCGAATATTCTCTTACCGAGCCGCACAGCGCACTGCACGTACATATTATAGTGCAGATCGAGCCGCTGCAACTCCGACAACTAAGGGATCCTTTCCCCTTATTGACACTGGGAAGCTTTTGTTAGGAAGTTTCGTGAAAGCTTTTCTCCAGAAAAGAGCTTATCGTTTCAAGAGGCAGAGAATTCGAGAATTTGCTGCGCAAGAGAGAGAGAGAGATTCAATTTGAATAATCTCGCCTGAGTACAAATCATTTTATTCCCTTTGTTGGCTTTTGCTTGGCGCAAAAATTAAATACAGAGCCGAGCGAAAAAGTAACTGAATAAATTGACTGACTAATTGAATTGAGAGAGATGCAAATCTGTCTCTTGTTTTTTAAAAAGGAGGTAATTGAACAGTCGAAAGAAAACAAAGTCGTCGAGAACATAGTGGAATATTATATTTTACATACAATCAACTCACATCATAAGTATTTAACTGCAAAGGAAAAAAAATGTAATTTCACCTCATCAGCTTTATTACGTCGAATAATACAATAGACAATTTAAGTAACATTTGAAAAATATAATCATAATAGTAACAACAATATAACATGCGTCTAAACGATCGTTACATGGCAGTTAATAAACATTTGTTTTTCTTATTGTAGCACCTTTTAAGCATAATTTTTCACTTCAACAAAAACATAAAAAGACAATTTTAATCATTCACGCACCAAATATAAATTGAGAGATAAAACAGATTTCTTTTTATACACCGTTTGACAGAGCTTTACATGTAACTTTTTATGAACAATTATCTTGTCTGACATTCGATAAATCTGAGTTTACTTACTGTGTAGTGCAATTCAATGTTTAGGCTAATGAACTTATTTTGTAAAAAATACTTTATAGGCAAAAATTTGAAAAGGATCAAATTGTACGTCAAATTATTGCTACGTCAATTATTAACCCTAATCTGAGATATGTTCGCGCAGAAAAAAAAACACTATTATAATGTATAGATATATAAATATCTAAATGCTACATATTTTTGTTCATTTTGTAGAATACATGTAAAAATAGTTTCCTTTTTTACTTCACGGCTATACATTTTATGCAATTGAATTTAGAAGACAAGATCGGCACTTCTAAGTACTTTTATATTTTAATAAGAGAAATAAGAGAAATTCGCAAAACTTTGATTAGTTCATTTTATACCAATTCAAGTTTAAAACTCGATATCGACAATTTTTGATTTATACGTCATAAAAACTTCTATCCGAATCATCTAACATTAAAGATAAAAAGTTCAAGTATTTAGACGTGCAGATCTATGAAATCTGTATAAAATTATTTTTCCTATTTATTTGAAAATTCGATTATTACCTTAATACTATATTATTATTTGGTTTTGGTAGTTATGTTTTTAATGAATGACTTCTCTCGATTAAGGCACGAAATGTAAAAACGAGTAATTTTTATGCGAAAAAGGCATGGACATTTGACAAAATTATTAATAGCTTTCTAATATACCACACATAGTTTATAAATAAGTGAAAATGAAAAATACTCGAAAACATTCACAAAGTAACAGACTAGCACATGTTATTACTTATTATGAGTAATGAAAACATAAACACGTACAATTTGTTCGATTGATTTTTTTCTTTTTGAAAATAACCGTAGGATATTAACAAATTCGAAAAGTTTGTATTTGCTCTTTTCGAGTTAACACATTCAAACTGTCAAATGTGAAAGATTACTTGTCTTTTACGAAAAGTATACTCCGAATTCACGATAACGATTAATAGTGACACGAGATGTGTAAGCCTAATTTTAGTTTTTCGTTGTTAGTTACTATTATATAAATTATATATATTATTGTAAATAATATTTTGCGTTTACGACGAAGACATTCAAAAATGCTTTGATTATAACAATTAGTTGAAAAATATTTTTTACAAAGAACCGCTACATCTTACTTCCACTGAAAAGTATAATTCGTATCGACACGAAAAACTCGAGCTTTCCATGATTTAATTAACTTAAGACATAATTAAAACATATTGAAACCCGATAAAATTATAAAAAACAAATTTACTGATATATTTACAGTAATAAACTGCAAAAATTGTATAAACTTTATAAATTACAATTGAATAATTCGTACTTTTTACAATAGTAACTCCTCAAAAGTGATATAAAAAATATGGACAAATTGTCGTGAAGTAGAGAAAAAGAACCTCATAAGGTTGATGAAAAAAATTCTTTGCTACTTAAGTAAGCTCATTGCAGAAATGGTGAAGAGGAGTTTCTGAATAACTATAATTATAGTTACAAAGTGTCAAATAAACGTTCATGAACGAATAGGTAAACAAATCAGTCTATATCTATTTTTCCACATAGACTTGGCATTGAAACGTATTCGATTTATGAGTGGAAGTAATCTCAATATCCTAAATATTTACACATTTAAATACAATACGTACAAGACAATGTAACTATTGCATTTGAATTTGTTAGTGGTGTTTTAATGGCAGTGATTTTCGAATGGCTTGATGACAGATAGAACCTTTAATTTTTGTACATCGTATCACATAAAAATCGTAAAAAAGAATATTGAATTTTTTGGAACTCTAATTTCCATTATTGCATATGACTGATCGGGTGAAAACATTCATTCCATAACTACATTTCTAGTTTCTGTGAATATAAATGACCAACATAGTTATATGATTTTCTGACTTATAAGAATTAAAAAGAAAAAAAATACAGCAAACTTTTATAAAAATATGATATCACAGCAATCAATTCTTCATCTTCCATCCTAACAGTGAATTAGTTTTACCGACACTCAGCATCATCAGATAAATTGTTCATCATCAACAATACAAAAAACACAGACGCTAAAACGCATCGTATTTGTTTTACAAACACTAACAATAGAACAATAGTTTTAACATTAAAAAAATACTCATATACTGATCGCGTGTCCATTCGATTTGTATTTTAAAACATTACAAAGAGCCAACGAATTATATGATAACATATATTTTTAATTTTCAGTTTCGATTACGCTTGCGCATTTACTATTTTCATAAATAAAAACCATCAGCGATCGCGTAGTATACCTATTTATATCTATGTGTATAAGTTACACACGTACAAGTAACAACTATAACTTTGTATAAATAAAATGTCATGTGTCGGTAAAGCATTTCACTAAAAAATGCCGATTTTACGCTCTCACATGGTGCGACCATATCAAACCATTCGAAATCAGTGCCAAAACACGCTGTAACGCATTATATCGTACAAAGTCTCGTTTTACATAAAGACACAATTGATCCTCGTTCTTTAAATAGTACATAAACCAATGCATAGTACTTGACGCTGATTTTCTTAATCTTTAAGTATCGAGGCCATTTATAACACCATGGATTTCTATAGATCTTGTCACGCAGACGTTTCGTGACTTTGATCGTCGCACTGTTGCTGCTGCTGATCATTTACTGAAACGCTCGGTGCCGACGATTCGTGTCGGCCATTGGCTAAATGTTAAGAATTGTCCTGCTTATTCAATAGAATCGTCCTCTCCTCGTCTTCGTTTGCGCTGGATTTTTTGCTAGGCTTCTCTGAAGTGAGAAGACGTGCAGCCTCCGCCTGTCGAGCCATTATCTCAGCGTCCAAATCAAGTTTTAAATGAGGAGTAATTGGAGTTGTTGGCGAGCCCGGTGATTGGGATTTCTAAGTAATAAAAAGAAAAGTATTTAGCATACGATCGCTCATGTGTAAATAGTGGTTTAGTAATATAAACGATGTCAAAATAACAACCTTGGCTGGTGAATTTTTCAACTGTCCATTTGGATTATTTTTCGAGATGAATTTTGAATTGGTGTTTGGACTTGCGCTCACGGGCAAGGCAACGACCGGCAGCGACGAATGCCGCATCGGTGAAGCTTGCGGAGCGCCGCTGTCCTTGCGCAATTCCGGCAATTCCTTGTCTTTCGGCAGAATCGGCGACTCGGGAGCGCTTCGATCGTCGTCGTCCAGCGAGTGCAGCAATTTTTCTACTTCGTCGTCGAACTGGTCTTGATTCATGTCTTTGTGCGTGCGCTCGAGCAGCGTGGCTCGTTTCGCCGTCAAGTACAGGGATCGTTTGACTCGCACGTAGAACACCTCGGTTACCGCGCGCACCGTGTAGTCTGGCACGAAGTGGTGGCGCAACATCGCGTCTAAATTCACGGACTGCACGCTTCCCAAATTCTGCGGATTCGAGCTCGTCGGTGATTCTGCTTGAGCTGCAATCGGCCGAATAAATTAGTCAAAGAGAAAAATATTTGAGGAAATCGAAAAAAAAATTTATAGAGTGCATTACCCTTACCAAGGCCGACGTTCATAGTCAGAGCTTGACTTCCGAAAAATGTAAACGGGCCACTCTCGAATACGAGATTCTCTCTTCCCACAGTAACTTCGACTCTACCCTCCAATATGAGAACGAAATAATCAACTGGTTTGCCTTGTTGATAAATAATGGCTGCAGGATCGTTGCGAGCTTTCTCTCGTGATTTCACTTTGATGTGGAAAATTATATCCTGCTTAAGAAGGCGATGTAGAATGACCTCTGAAATGTTATCGGCTTTGAAAGCGTCGACGCTCGTCGACAAATATTGATACATAGCCAAAGCCAACTGAGGCGAGATGTGAATACGTTGATTTTCTTTCTTTTCAGCGAATATCGTGAAGTCTGGGACCTTTGACCGAGCTTGCCGTTTACGTTTACTTCTGTTGTCAGCTACAAATAAAATGGCATAAAATTAGAAATTCTGAAGAGATCAAAAGGTAGGTAATTATAAAAAAAAGTACTGACTGAAAACATCAGTTTCGTCGATAATTTCAGCCTGAATGAGCTCCTCAATAACATCTTCGAGGGTAACAAGACCAATGACTTCGTAAAACGGATCGCCCTCGCCTTCGCTGTTTACGCGTTGCACGAAAGCCATGTGACCCTTGTGTCCCTCCTTGAATTGCTTGAACATGACGTCGAGCGTAACGTCCTCGAAGACAAAATTGCAGGGGTTTTGATAAAACTGACAGAGTGTTTTTAGCGGCATATTGTCGTCGGGGTCGACGAAAGCCAAATCTTTGATGTAAAGCATAGTGATGATATTGGTACGAGCACCTTCGTACACCGGTATTCGAGAGAATCCTGAGAATAGAAAATTAACAAATTAGATGAAATGGTGATCAAAAAATTAAGTAAGTATGGAATTTGATTCATTTTTCGGAAGGAATAGGAGTTCTGGTCAACGAATTTACACATACCTGAAGACATAATCTCGGACACTGTCTCGAAATCGAGCGTACGATTGTAGTTGAGCATGTAGACGTCGTCGATACGAGTCATAACGTCTGCAACGGTTTTCTTTCGTAATTCTAAAGCACCGGCGATGATGTTGACTTCATCCTTTTCGAGATCGTTGTATCCAGTAGTAACCTGAAATTAATGAGAAAAAAAACATATTAAAATCCACTAATTTCAATTTTGCAAATGCGGGGGAATAGATTATCGTCGCGGTTGCGAAAGAGGTTTTATCTGTGAGTCGCGCACGTTGCACTCGGGATAAAGCGAGATTATTCGCGTAGAATAAAGCAATGCTTTGCACTGCGGAAAACTGCATGAAACCGCCGAAAACCACATGAAACGCGAGTGAAAGATATATAGCACTGACTTTCTTCGCTTGCGTAAAGTCTTGCGAGACTTTCGAGTTTATCGAGCGCGGCTTTTATCAAGCATAAAACATTAATTAATATGAAAATTGTACGGATCACGCGGTTCGTTATCGAATATATGACCGATTCTCTGCGAAATTGAGTGGCCAAAAATTTTTTTTCTTTCGAGAAGAAAAACTTATTTTATTCTATGGCCCTTCTATTATACGTTTTCAGTGTCCCGAAGATAGCATTTAATTTTTTTAAAAATTCCTAGCTGAGTCTTGAGTGACTTTCCTAAAGAAGTGCCAGAGAACTTATCAATTTTTTACAAGTTTTCCACAGCAAGAGAAAAAGATTTTTTGGACATTCGATTTCACAGAGAATCATATACACAATAAATTAAACTGCGTCATCGCAAGTACGTCTGAACTTAAATGTGCTTCTATCGAGGAATTAGCTGGCTCACCTTGACAAGTTCCTTGAGTCTTTCTCTGTTGTAAACGTTGCCGATTTCTTCACCGAGCAAAAAGTCCAGCAATTTGCTTATAGGATAGCTGAGAGGGAAGGTGATGAGCATCGTGAGCTTGGTAATGTAGATGGTTTTTGCGCCCACGCACAGGCCGTGCCTGCTGCAGATGGCCTGCGGTGAAATCTCACCGATTATGACGATGGCCAGGGTCGAGCACGAGACTGCGACGAAGCCCGAGGTCAGCTCCTCCAGAATGATGGTGAAAATCGAATTGACCAAGACGTTGGAGAAGAGGATCGAGCAGAGCAAGTAATTGCCGTGATTTCTGACGGGTTGGATCGTTCGAGCGTAGCGTTTTTCCTGGAAGTGGAAAGGAAATTCGATTAGCTTCCGTCGCTTTGAATCAAGTCCTAATTTACGGATAGATCCATTTAATGGCACAACTGATAGATGTGCCTAGTTGGATAAAACCTTTGTTGATAAATCGATTTTACTTTCTCTGTACCGGTGTTGCAAAGAATCTTTAGCTCGGTCCTGTCGATAGCCATGAGTCCCAGATTCAGACCCGAGAACAGCGCGGAAAATGACAGACACGTGCAGATGATGCATATGCACAGCCACAATGGCAGCAAACTCGTGTAGGTGTGAATCTGCAAAAATTAAAATCGATCTCAATGGTATACAATCTCAGCTGTCAGATTGATATGAATTAATGGAAGAAAAAAACGAACCATCTTGTATTTTTCCGAGCCCTGATGGTGATACAGGGAGGGATACTCCGGCGAAGACTCATCGCTAGCTTGCTTAGCGCAGATGTAAAAAGGCTGACCCTTCGGTAAGATGATATCTACCGCGGCGGTGATGTCGCCCACCAAATCTCGCACCTGGAACATAACGAAAGAGCGAAATTATTTTCTTGCACATTTTTGCGTAAACATGTAAACGCATCGCGATGCAGCGATGAATCAGCCAGAGGTCACTATCTAACTACGCGGCGCGGTTTTAGGCGGTTCGATGCGGCTGAAAAAGCAAACGAACCGTGCCAAATTTTGCCGCTTCCAAGTGTATTTATATGAATTTCAAATGCGAGTATATCGATCTCTGTACTTTTTTTCGGCGGAAGCTTGCGGCTGCACGTGCAATGCATAATGATGATACGTAAATGCGAAAAATGTCAGAATAATTTTCGATGCTGTATTTCAAAAAAGATTCGATAAAAAGAAGCAAGGAAATATACTCACTGGAAATTCCTGCGACTTGATCTTGTCGCAAACGTCGCCGAATTTTCCGGCCTGCTCCGTGAAAGCGACGACGGTGCGACTGGTCAGGCCAACCCCGAACAATCTGATGGTGGCCTTGCGTTCGGCGAGTATTTTAATCGTGCCGTCATCCTCCTGGTGCAATTTTTCCGCCTGCTCGATGACTAAGCCCTCGATACGTAGCTTGTCAGCTGGACCCGAGTACTCTCGACGCGAGCGCGGAGCAGCGGCCGCCGCCTCTTGCCTGAAACAGACCGAGACGATGCCGTCGCGTTAATTACACTTTTCACAACTGCTTTTGTGATTTTTCTTTTTCCATGTCTTTTTCAAGCGAAACAGGAAGATTCGCCGTATATAAGCGCGTCTCTATTTACGACGTGTCAGTAATGTCACAAAATTGCACAACAATTAAGCTAATGACTGTAAACACGCAGACGAGCGAGTATTATGTGTACGTCTCTGCATATACAGTATACACGCATCTGCACTCTAAGCCATTATTCAAGGTTCAACTTCTATTAAATCCGATTAGTTGGTCAAACTCGTTACGAGCCTTTATTTTCAATGTATACAAATCCACGTGTGCTCTGCACGTACGTAGCTTGGAAGCAAATATCTCTTGGAAGGGTAATTTAAAAAAATATCATTAAGGAAAAAAACACGAGTAAATAGAACATAATGTTATTAGTGTACGCACGGAAAAAAGCTATAATTGGATTTTCCGTATTTTAACATCTCTCCATCATTTTACTTTTTAATATTTGTTCGATCTCCTTCAAATTAAATGTAAGTCATAAAAAATAACATATTTTCATTTAGCATCGGTTATGTCAAAAAAATATACATCAGAAAAATGAATTAAAATCATTGTTGAGTGGAAATAATAATCTAATATAAAAGAGGCTTATGCAGAGCATGATTGGATAAGATAAAAAATTATAGAGGTTTTATATATTTTACTTGAATTTATAATTTTAATTCGCATTTTGCTTCGTAACTTGGCAATCCATCGAAAAAGCGTATACAAAATAAAAATACTTGAAACTCAATGTAAACATTTTTAATGTAAAGGGTAAAATTGAAATTTTTCGTAAAATTCGTAAAATATACAACCTTATTCAAACATTTTTCACATTTTGATAATTTGGAGATAAACATTTTTTCAAGGAAAATGCAAGGTTTCATAAAAAAAAAAATTTGTATGCATATTTAAAAAAAAATTGTATAATGCATCAACGTCGAGATTAGATTTTCCATTTAAATGCAATGAATGAATCTATTAAAAGATGTTCACTCGGTAAGTGGGCACCTACGTCACTCGCTGTCGGCTTAACCAGTTAAAATATAAGATGCCAAAAATAAATCAAACTTCGCAATTAAATTATAATTAAATCTCGTAAAGGAAATGAAAGACACATATAGAGAAATGTCTCCGACATTTCCTGCAAATATAGTTTAATTATATGTTTTAAATTTAGGACGTCATTGCTTATTTTCTTCGTTGTAATCAGAATAGAAAATCTCATTTTCGTCCTTTGGCACGGAAAAGAAAAAGAAAATTTGTGTACACACAAGTATATACGTTTTTATGAATGAGAAAAGTAGTTCAGTAATTTCTCGGTGGTATTCTTTTTCTTCTCAATAATACATTTTCTCGAGTGCTTTTACGTCATGTTTATCTGCTTCTTTTTTTCTTTCTTTTTTCTCCTCGAGCACCCAATTCACAATTATTTACAAAAAAAGTAACAATTTTAAGTTCTTTTCGCAACGCGCTTAACTTGATTGAATTTTATTTTTTTTTCGCAGCTTCACTCTCTAGATAAATATCGTGAGAGGCAATAAAAAATACGCGACACATCAATACAACAACTCGGTTGAATTGCTTTATATTTTCAATACACATATCACAATCGTCGCTTTAATGAATGAAAAAGCACGTCTCGAGACTTTTTTCATTAAGCTTGACATTGAACCTAATATGTGCATGTATGCAAGACAATATATATAAATATAGCTCTGAGACAATAAATGCGCAACGATAAAGATGCTCGAATGAGAGAAAGAGAGTTATTATATAGACGAGGCGCGATTACATTCATTGATGATCGAATAGATAAATATCAACGAGAGAGGTGAAGTTTTTTACATTAATGAACAAATGTTTTCGTGCTTATTACAAATTAAATCGAGTAGTCTCATTCATCGGATTCGAGATTTTACATTCATTAATTAATTTATAAAGAGATAACATTTTTATCGAGATTTGATTATTAATACGCATAAATCGCGTTGAAGATTTTTTCAAATGATTACGCATGCAAGTGCTACTTTTTCTATATTGAGTATTAATTAATTGAACAATTAGTAAAAGAATTATCCACACAAGAGTGATAACGAAGTTAATTAGCACGAGACACTCGTACAATAACTGTATAAATTTTTTTAAACTGACTCTGTGTGTATGATATGCTGCGAGAGCATAATAGTTTTTGCAACAGTAACGCGCCAATTTACGCAAGAATAAAATCGATAAATCTTGTTTTCAAGCTAGTAGCGGTAGCCGCATAAGTTGCAACAAAAAAAACAATGCGAGCGAGTTCTGTCCGTGGCACTCGTGCAACTCTCTGCGGAGCAAGTGCATACACACTCATACAGTCAGCCGAGAAGGAGAGGAGGTCGACAAACCCTGCCGTGCGCATCTTGACCTTCGAGGCAGAGACACCTTCAGTTAACCTCTACCTTAACCCTTGCCAAATAGCTGGGAAAGCTGACTAAAAAAAGTGTCCTTATCCTCTGGAGCTGGGCAAGAGCACACGTGGGCTGTATCTATACGTATATATGTATCGCGAATATCTGCAGTGGCAAACGGAAGCGGCGAGCGTAAGAGATGATAGCAAGTGGGTCAAGGTCTTGAAAGGCCACCCTCTCGCAGAGATATGTGTGCGAGTGTGCCACTACAACAACTTCATGGTCGCGTACCGCAAAGCATGTATAAATACCTCGCTGGACACATCGTATACGGTTTATATACATGTATATATCTCGCCCATATCCCCATACAGGAGCCGATATTACATTTGCGGTACAATCACCGCTTTAATTGGATTTAGCGTGATTCGTTCTTTGTTACATTTTCAGCGTACGCATACAGAGCGTCGTGCATGCGAGCTGTTGTGCTGATATTGGATAATTGATTGAAAAAAAGCAACTATTTCTTCACTTTCAATGAGTCATGTATTTCTATATATCAGCTGATGCATTGTCGTTCGCAGACTTTTGATACGTATTGCGATGAAGAAATCCAGCTTTCCAAGTGAATTTTATCGATCGTAAAGCACACGCGTACGAACCTTCGCATACAACAAGGAAGACGAGCTGTTATCAACGAAAATTTGCTGAAATACAACGTTTCGCTTGACAGACGCTTGAGCGTCTATTTCGATAGTCTATAGACTATACTGGCCGCAGTTCGCAGCGTTTTAGCCAGTGTTCGCAAAAGTATCGCCCAGCAGTTGAATTATCCGAACGCGTGCGGCGGGGAAAAGAGAGATTTAGCAGGCTTCTTCGGCTGCACACACATAACACGCAGCCAGAAACTCTTTGACTCGAGTATCCATATGTAGTGAATAACGAGGTTCAGAGTTATTATACTTGAGAGTCGAGTATATGAGTCACAAGCCAGCGTGTCGACGGGCTTTGGATAAATATATTGAAAGTCGACATTTTTCTTCAAAGCTCGACATAAGCTATGCATTAAAGTACAATAATTTGAAATCTCCCCAACTTATACAGAAATTTAAGTTTTTCACTTGTGGGTTTGAAAGTGACATCTAGCGGTATAACTTGAAACTATGCAATACGCCGATTATTCGTCGGAGATTCATCTCAACTCATATCACAGTGCTCTGTTCCTATATCCAGTACTTTATGTAACTGGTGTGGATACTTCACATTTTATACATTAAATAGCCATCTTCGAAAAATTCTTATATCTTCGAAAGATCTAACTCAAAGCAGTCGATAAATGCCCTATTTACGTTCTTCGTAGTTGTTATTTTTTAATTTTGTCATTCACGAAGTCCTTGTTATTTAAAAACCCACATAAAATTTTCATATTTAATCATTTTTTTAATACATGAAGTTATTAAATACTGTGTAAAAAATGGAAAAAATAAGGTTTAGAAAGCCTTTTTTTTCCAAAAATTTAATGTGAAGTTTTAAAATTATTTTTAACTCAGCCAATGCGAACAAGTGAGGAATATCGCTAGTTTAAAATAAAGTGGATCGCTAGCCATTAAAAACTATTGCTTTACGCATTTAGGTGCAATCGATCTCGATGCGTTTCCAGTTACATATACACGTATTATATCTATCTTCTTTTTTCTCCCTCGTGTTCTGCATTGCCTCACTTGTCATCATTTTTCGAGCAATCGTACAAAAAGCAGCGAGAGAACTTACGAAAGTTGTCGCGTTACATGTGGCTCTTTGCACGAGGCAAATTCGGCGCGCGTCGCTGCGAAATGAAGTATTATAAATATATTCCGAGTGTTGAACTCGTGAACTTTCCGGCGCAATGTGTGATTTCAATTTTACATGATATACTCTTTTCGTGACACACGTGCACCACGTCGCGTGCGCGATAACGATGATAGATGATGTTCCCGGTGCTCGAGTCAATTTTTTCATCAGCCACGCACTCGAGTGCGAACAAAATAATCCTTGATAAATCTAGCGACTTTATGAAGGAAGTATATAAAGCTTCTTTAGTACTTTTTTTTAAATATAGATCATTTATTTTGCAAAAAATGGACAAGTTACAATTTAGAGATTGGTAGTACTGACGTCTAAAAATCATCAAAAGCATTGAATTAAAGAAATGGTAATGTGAGACTCAACCTTGAACGTAATCGCTTCGCTTACAATGGGCTCGAGACAAAAATTAATTTCCACCGTCTACAGCAAAGACTATTGATCACGCTTAAAAATAAATTTTATCTCATCACCCGGCGTAGCTCGAATAACAATCGACGAAAATTTTTTTGAAGAGAAAGAAATACGAGAAAGAAAAAGTTAAAAAAAATAAATAACTGAGAGGCGAAATTAGCTCATCGCTGTCCAGTAGATAACGTAAAGGCCAACTGGGTATTATACGTGAAAGAACATCGTCTGTAATCGAAGCTAAAAAGCCAAAAATTGCATACTCGGAATTTATAATCGATGCAATTTTACGAGTCAGCTAATCACACGAACAGCTCGATACACCTACTACACAAATGAAGTTCCGATTATTTCCAGCGAACAAATTTTCGGCTCTGAAATGCGTGATTCAATTTTTCGTTACATCGTAAATCGTAATCATGACTCGCGGTCGCGATCGTGCCTCCCTTGGAGACAAAAGTTTTGCAGCTGCTCTACATTTGATCGAGTGAGATATGTGCACCTCGTGTCGCGCGAATAATCCCCAGTGTATTTAGTATCACGTGATTTTGCGTGTCCGATTTGGATGCAGGCGTATTTGCTTTGATAAATTTCAAGCTTTTCGATCAATTTAAACGCTTAGTTTTTGGCCCGTAATAAATTGACGGCACAAGCGTGTTGACTTTTCGCATTACTTGTAAAAGAATCAATATTGACCTTGCACGATTATAGCTAATAATCAGCTGGTCTCTTTAGGTAAAAATTTCGCGCTTTTTTCCTCCGCTAGACACGTTCGCCGATCAATTTGTACAACTTTTCTCTCGGAGAGATGCGATACTTTTTTTTTTCTGTCGATCGTGCCTCACGCTACACGACTGAATCTTTCATCCGGCTGTCATTAGGAAACTTTTTTAAGCGCGAAGCAATGAAAAAAAGTTTTCTCCCATTCTCTCTCTCCCTCTCTTGCAGCTGTACACGTATAAGCTGAAATAAAAGCTTCTAAACAATCGAAACCGGTAACTCCCGGAGCGTATATAATACCTCAATGCTGCCCGAGCTGTACTGGATTTTCTGCCAGACAAGGACGAACGGCACCCTCTTCCTATCAGACGCGGCACGTGCGCGATATAGGTATATATCCAACTGCTATACTGCTACTACTGCGACGCACGGCGTACACATATATTTATAGGTATAATATACACATCACACCCTGTGCAGACTTTGCACGACTTTCGTTCTTCCTAGGGAAAATTTAGAGCAAGGTCTCGTATGAGAGTGAGCGACTTTGCCTTATCGCGCGTTGTACGTCGGGGGCATTGCGAGACCAGTGCCTGTGCCGCGCGCACCTTGTCCAATCTTTATTATACAGCGCACCTAGCTCCATAAGGTTTGACGTCGAATTAATTCCTAATGCTTATCGCCCTTACGAAACACGCTAAAAGAGACCGTAATTGACATGGCATCACCTTCTGCGGGTAATTCGCTCGAATTTTCCACGATTTTACGTGGCACGTATTATATACAGCACGCAAGGAATGGATACATCCTATACTCGTGTTCGTCGTTTCCATGGTGAACTCATACTTCGGATATGTGTTACGTTGATCTCTCTTGTATGCTTGGGCTATATTACGTTATTTGCACAGTTGTGTCACGAATCGACGACGACGACAGCGGCTCGGGCCCTCTTATACACTACAACAATATATAATACATTCCACAGTCGACCTATATATATGACGAATGGCTCTTATTGACTATCTATACTATTCTCAAATCCATAATACATTGACGTTTTTAGTTATCGACTCGATTCACTCGAGCAGACACAACACCGCGGCTTAGTGTCGTTCGCCGCGCGAGCAATTGCGGACTCGTCGACGATGTACATACACAGTACACACACGCGTAAACGACGTAGTTTAATATATGCACGAAAAAAAAAGATGGTCAATGACGCGTAGATGTGTTACACAAAGCGTCACGGTCGTATAAAGATGTAGGCCACACGCAGCTCACGCATGATCCTCTATTTTCGGAATTTATAAATTTATACACTACCGAAACTTATCGCGCGCGCGGCCCGCCTCGTGAAATAATAGTTCACTGAAGTCTTACGTGAAACTACAACCCCGTGGAATTCGATGAAACGTTGTATCTTCATGGTTTCAACTCCCAGGAATTTGAATATGCCATTATTTTTTACCTGTGACCCTTGGTTAAGGGTGAAAACGACAATTAAAAAGTGTTTTTCGCTTATATCTCGCGAACGAAGCGAGATAAGGGCGGAAAAACTACACCGATCGATTTTTCGTAAAATCTTACACCGATGTGCATCATAACATTTTCAACTGTCACTGCAAAAGTGTCGTCAATATTAAAAAATCTGAAATATTCTTAGCGCCTTTGACGCGAGCCACGCTGGATGTGAACAAGCGAGTATATCTATATTTATCGCCTCCCCTCCAGCACTCTATCGGCTGTCGAGCTCCGCGCCATCGACCCCCACCACTGTCGAGCAGAATTTCTTAGTTTTTTCAATATTGTTGAAATTTTACCCAAACACTGGAAAAGTGGATAAAATTTGTTGATGTAACATTTCACGAGGAATCGAATGGTGACACTATTTTTCTCATATCTTGCTTCGTTCGCAAAATATCGTTAAGAAACATTTTCATTTACCGTATTCATTTTAAACTCAGGGTCATAGGTGAAAAAATTGCATAATCAGATTCTAGAGGGTCTCGAGGGTACGATGTTTGAGTCACTACTATAAAAATGCATTTTCATGTAAAATTTTAGCAGGCTAATAATATATAAGCCGGTGTGCAAATCGTCGTCGACGCGCTGCCGCTCAGACGTCATCGTCGTCTGCTACAGTGTCACGTGCATTATAGCGATTTTACAAAAATGGGATGAGCGGCTATTTTCATCGCAAATCGTCTGTACGACGATTTTTTTTATCTCTTTCACCGTTTACGTCAATTGGTAAAGGACATTATGGGCTTCAAATGTGGGTGACACTCCCCCCATATCGTCATTGGGTATGAATTTTAAAATGGAAATCCGGTCAACGATGCTATACGTTCTTTTTGTTCCGCACCTACATAACGCGATTACTATCGTCTTATCTGCGCCGATGGTGCTTCAAATTGTGGCTTCAAGACGCGATAAACCTCAAGAGTGCGAATTTTCGTACGAACTTGAATGAAAAAAATCTCTACTCGTGAGATTATAGTCAGTATAAACAAGGCGTTCTTTGACACATTTACTTTGGCAGTTTCGGTGTTTCATGAAAGTGAATGTCAAATTACTTCTGCCTTGAAATGTCAGAAATTTCGATTATATTTTCGAATTTTATGATCGATAGGAAATATTAGGTGAAATAGGTGATCATTTACATTTTACATTTTCAAATGTAAAATTGTTAAAAAAAATTTGCGATTTATTTCTGCACTTGATTTGAGTAATTCAAGGCACACGAATGTAAAGTTCAACATGTTATTACTTAATGAAGGCTTATTGCATGTATACTATTCTTTAATACCAGTAAAGACAAAAGAGATTCATATGCATCAAGTTGAATGCACCTTAATAATGAAATTTGCTCTGATTATAGCAGACATTATATACATGTCATTATACAATAAACAATCATTGATGACAGTCATTTATTCTTGAAAAGACTTTAAAAAAATAATTGTGATGAGCAATGTTTTGACCTATGATGCATTCATAGGAGAAATTAAAATAGCTTAAAAGTTTTGCTTTCTCTTTTTTGTGACAATTGCTCGGTAAAGCAGAAAAGCCAATCATATCTTGGTTTACGCATTCTTGTCTTATCATTGATACTCCAGTAATTGAAGGTAGTTTTAATAAGCAATCGGTTTGAGAATAAATTCTCTTTGTGACGTCACATAGATGAAATCTTCTTTTTCAATGTTTAGTGTTTTAAATTTTATGATGATTAATTTTAAGGGAGTGAATAATTAGTTTTAAAATTGAACTAAACCTATTCTATTCAAATTTTAATTCATCAGAAAATCAATACGGTGCAAGCTTAAATTTAGTCATTAACATTTGATTCATTTTATAAAGTGTCGGTTAATCATGTTTTAATAGGTGAGATTGAAAAATTTTACAAAACTCTCACCCTAAATGAATATTGCGAGTGCAGACTGCATTTCATTTGATGAGTAAACAAATTGATTATATTTATTTACAAGGAAAATAAGACTTTCTATGAATAACTCCGATATAGTTAGAACAAATTATTATGTGAGAGATAGATAAAGTATTAATATCTAGTAATGTTTCAAGAAATATTTAAAATTTCTTATGGTAGTAATTAACATTATTATAATATGCATTTTTAATGCAATGAACTTTAAGCTTGGACAGTTTTAGTATATTATTGCAAAATAAACTTTATGCATTTAAATATTTCACAAGAACTATACTCACAACTTGTTAATTTGTATAGGAATATTGCTTGGTTTGCCATCGATGCAAAGCACAAATTTTTCCACTTTGTCAACAGGAGTGTGCAATTGATACAAAATAGTTGTTTTTTCATTATCTACAGTTTCGAGTCTTTTCATGGAAGCAGCACCATTACAATCATCGCTGTAGCTCCAAGTGAGCAATTGATCATCGATAGTGGATGGCTGATTGAAAGTGAGCTCCAATGATTGGTCACTAATCAATCGGGCTTGTTTCAAAATTGCTTCATTCTTGTGCAGTGCTATTGAGGATGCCGTGACAGTAGAAACAACGGAGACGACGATGATGAAAAGGCTGCAGCTGCAGTACCAGGGTAGTGTGACTACCGGTAAGCGCGCATGCTGCGCCATAATATTATCACACACCACACACGCAGCACCGACACTACACTACTAATCTTTCGCACACTACTCCGTACTCTCTCGGTACTCTGCTGCTGAAACTGGGAAACGAGTATCTACCGACGAGTAGACTGTAATGCAGGCACGTACACCGCTGCAAATTTCGAAAGTGTTGCTTCAGATAAACACAGACACAGGGAGGAAATACTCGCGATATAATATACGTATTATTTTGATGATCGGCGTACGTATATAATACGGGCACTATAAGCTCACGCACACGTAGACCCGATGCGGTCGCACTTTTGAGTTAAAAACACGCGCAGGGAGTCTTCGGAGTGCATGTAAGGCTGCACGGTGACGCGCGGCCCAGCAGCGTTGTACAGTATTTTTTAGCTTTGTTGTTTACTTTCGTTTAAAGAGACACACTGCACACGACGACGAGCTTTACACAGACGTACACATAGACACAGAGACACGATACACAGTTCCTATATCTATGTCGGTGCCCACTCACAATACATAGTCGCGCATATGTACACACATGTGGCCAAGCGACGAAGATTGGACAATTTTGATTTGTTGCCGATTGTAATATCTAAGCGGAATAGATAAAAACGTGACCGACGAAGGACAATGAGCACACGAGAGACGTTGTCAACTATCTTTTTAATTACTTATCCCACGTATATTTATAATAAAGGAGTATATTATGTTATACATAGGTATATGTATGCGTGTGAATGTAATATACACATGTGTTATATATCTATATATTGTATGTATAAGAGAGGTATAAGAAGTTGATTATATATGTGTGCGAGGCTCGGCCACGGCCGCGGCGCGACGACTGCAGACAGGCCGCCGGTATGCGGTCGCACAGCAGCGCGAGCGAGCGAGCGAACCAGCGACGACGACGACGCGAGTTTCGCGTCTGTGTGCGTACGCGTGCTTGTGTATGTGTGTAGGATGAACGCGCGTATACTATACGTATCTCGCGAATATACGGCGCAAGTTTCACGCGCAATGTCGACTATCGTAGTAGTAGTAGTAGTAGTAGTTGTAGCAGTAGTAGTACTAAATATATTTAAACTGTATTAGGCATTTTTGCCGTATAAGTTTGACCGCAAGAGGCAGCAGTGGCGTGGGTACAATGTGCGCACTACGCTAATGCGCACGTTATAGTACAGCCGTCATAACTCATAAGTCTACTGCTATCTACTACTTCACTGCAGTCTGCTATTAACTGCTATTACTATACAATAATTGACTGTACCTGTCAATTATTGTATAGTAATTATTTTATTAACAACGATGAAGTGCAGTGTAGAAAATTGCAAAGGTCAAAAGAAATTCAAATTTCCGAAAGGAAAGGAATTGAGGAAAAAGTGGTTATCGGCAATCAGAAGGCCCAATTTCATTCCAAGACCTTGTGATGGGTTATGCGTTGAACATTTTACAAGCAAAGATATTTACACCGAAAGTATCGTAGGTAAGCAGTATTATTGTTAAAAACTAGAACTATTTAAAGTAAAATAATATTTAATTACAAAAGATATTTAAATTTAAAATTTACTAATGAGAATGATTTTAATGACAGTTTAACATTTATTTTAACAGGTGGCTATCAAATGAAACAAACACGTATAAAAACCGGTACGGTGCCAACTGTATTTTCTTGGCAAGAATCACCAGGTGATATCCAAGAAACAAATGGACAAAGTGTCGATGTTGTGCAAAGTGACTCCCCAATAGTGGAAAATGAAAGCGAGTGCTGTGTGGAATTAATTGAAGCAGATGAAAAAGTAGATTCACAACAAAATGGAGAAGAAAATATGTCTAATCAAGATGTATATTTACAGTGGCACGAAGAGGAAATTGCTTATGAGGAAGAGCAAGCACAGCACAGAGACTGCGCTAACAATAATGATGTGTGCATTCAAGATGAACCAAGGAAATCAGTCATGATACAAACAAATTTTTCTAAGTACAACATAGAAGATTATAAAAACAAGCCTCAACAATTAAAACATTTCACTGGATTAGATTATAAACAGTTCATGACAGTTTTTCATTCATTGGCGCCAGTCATGTTTAAGTTTGAAAAAATTGAAGAAAAAAAGCATATCAAAATAAAAAATCAATTATTCATAACTCTTTGGAAGTTAAGAAGAGCAACATGTTTTTTGGAACTGGCAGAACATTTCAGTACAGATAACTGCACTGTAGCAGAAATCTTTTCTACGTGGATCACAGTAATGGCAAAGACATGGTCTATTATTGATGTGTGGCCAAGTCGTCAACTTATAGACTTTTACATGCCACATACTTTCAAGAGACACTTTCCTAAGACTCGAGTTACACTTGATGCAACAGAGATAAGAATAGAGGCACCAAGGAACCCTATATTGAAGCAGGCAACGTTCAGCACATACAAAAATGCCAACACGCTGAAAGTCATGGTTGGGACAACACCTGGTGGATTAATATCTTATACTTCTCCAGTTTACGGTGGTTCAACCAGTGACAGGCAAATCATTGAAAGGAGTGATTTATATTCAAAATGCGAACCAGGTGATGAAATTCTAGCTGATAAGGGGATATTGGTTCAAGATCTGTTTGCTCCTTATGATGTGAAGGTTAGCACACCTACACCAATGGTCAAAGGGTCTTTGCCACATAAAGTTATCATGAAAGACAGAAAACTATCCAGGCATCGAGTTCACATTGAGAGATTAATAGGTTTAATGAAAACCTTCACAATTCTTAGAGAGAAAATGACAAGAGACCTGTTGCCTTTATCCTCAGAAATAATTGGTGTTTGTGCAATGTTGTCAAACTTTAAAGATAATATTATGTAATTATTGTTAAATGAGGAAATATGTAATTCAAAGACAATTCTAAATAATTTTAAAATAAATGTATTCAATACAAAGTGACTTTTATGTGAACATTAACTTTATTCAAAACATTTGAACTAGAAGTGAACTAGAAACTCCTTATAATTAACATACATGAATAGGAACATTGAAAAAATATAACTTTGCCTTAAGTGCGAATACAAATATAAAAATATTTTAACTTTGGTTAATAATTTAAAACACAGCCTTGTAATTCTTAAACAAGTACTTTTCTATGATTGCAGGTTTTAAATGCCTTTCATAAAATAGATCTAATTTTTGCAACATATTTTCTATAAAGCTATCATCTCTTTCTATACTTATTCTAATAAAATCATTAAAAGTATAAACTAGAAAATCACAGAATTTTCTCTTGGTTACATATAACTGTCCCTGAATTTGATAATAATAGGGATGGTTCTGTTTTAATACTAAATTTCCATCACAGTCTTTTTCAATATATGATAAAGTTTCTTCATTAATCTTACAACGGCGAATGGAATATGGACATTTCACTTCTATTATTGAATGCTGGGCTAATAAACGATCTGGTGTCGCTCCAAGGTAAGGTCGCTCAGTAGGTACAAATAGGCCACATGTTTTTATATCTAATTTATTGTGATGTAGTTGATTAAACTTTTTTACAGCCTTCTCTTCATAGATTATCCCATGATTTGTGGCTTTTGACTTTAATTTGACTGGATTTAGAATTCTATTAACTAAAGAAGGAGCTCCTTCAGTTTCTAATTGCATGCAGCAAGAATGAAATAAACTAGCTGTCAATCTGACAGAGCGTGCTTTGGACCATGCTTGACTGTTACTTTGATTTATTGTGTTGAATTCTATTTCTTGAGCCATTTCTTCTGATAAGTCAACTAGTCCTAGCGATTTCAGTATTTTGTACTCATTAGATTCACTTGTATAATAACCATGGTCCCATTCCACTGCATATGGATTTGCTGGGGTGGTTATTTGTTTTATGGTCATATTATTTTGAAAGCTTCCTGCTACCACAACATTGTGAAAATAGTTTTTATAAAATATTTTAAAATCATCACTATAATCTGCTTCTAAATTTTTTTTATACTTGTTTTGTTTATTGACTTTTAACGTTTTTTTAAACTTTTCACTCTTGACAGGAGATCCAGAATACTTTCTCTTTGGTTTATGGAATGTTTGTAAATTCTCTGTGCAGGTTGTTGCTAAAATAGCAGATTTATTTGTCTTCCAGCTGAGTAAAGCAATTAACGTTATGACAACGTGTTTGCAGTGTGCCAAATTATTTTGGCCAACTGGACAATCACATGAACTTCCCTCTACCTCTCCGTCACTGCATAATTTTACATCAGATGTATAGGTCACATGTTTTCTGAACTCAGCTTTTGTACAAGATTTCAAAAAATATTGATTATCTGTAAAAAAATACAATATACTCAGCTATTTGTCAATTGAGACTTACTATTAATGTATATGTAAATATAATAATAACAAACATGAATTCTACCTTTTTCACAAAATCGTATGTATAGAAGAAATCCATTTTGATATAAATTGTTTGGCTTTTCAAATGGAATGTCGTAATCGTTTAAAAAGACGTCTAAATGACTCTGAGTGAATTCAGGTAAACAAGTAGAAGAATTTATATCTTTATACAGTTTTACATCTGGCGTAATAAGTTTTTCATCATTGGGTACTGCTTCATAGCCAAAATCATCGTTCTTCTCATAAAAAATCAATCTGCAAAGATGCATGACATAATTTGTTTATTACTAACACGTATTGCAGTTATTGAATATAACCTCTTCACGAGAGTATGCGTTACCTTTTAATGAGTTCTTCTTTCCGCCCAGTCCTTAGAGCACCTCTTTGAAATAACAACTTTTTTAACTGAACAATCGTTAATTTACCATATATTGATTCCTTACTTTCACATGACATTTTAAACTTCGTGCTACTTTGTGGATGTTATATAGCAGTAAACGTAAAACGGGCCGTGCGCATGACTGTACCCACGGTGCTAATGCCATCTTGCGGTCAAACTTGTACGGCAAAAATGCCTAATA
>CACVKI010145728.1:0-23557 GCA_902732785.1 Trichogramma evanescens
AGAATCGGCCATATACACATAAAATAATATTGTATAGAATTTAAATATAGGGTTAAGTTAGAAAATAGTAAAAATATTTCTTTCATTTATAAAGACATTCACCATATATTTAATTGAATCATAAAATTTGTCTGTACTGTCAAAAAATAATATGAAAGTTCAACACCATTTAATTCAAACGCGCGTGCGTAGCACGCGCTGCTCCATTTCTAGTACTGAGTTAATTTTTATTTAAATGAAAGAAATCGGCAATAAATTATTCATTAAAACTTGATTATGATTTGACATGAGATTACATAAATTCTTGCGTATATATTTTTGATTATGAGAAAAAAGTGCTTGAATGATTTCAAAAGAGTTAATATCAAAGCAAATCAATATAAAAATGTATTATCATAATAAACGTAGTTAGATAAGTTAAGTCATCTAATAATGCAAAATAAAATTAGTCCCAATGAAACATTTCTAAATTTGATACAGAATATATTCTGAAAAGTCAATTTATACTATAATTTACTGTTATAGTACTACTAATTAAGTAACCTCATATTTTTTGAGAAGTTTAAGACTTCGTTGCAACTTTAATGTGCTATTTTTTGGTGGGAAAGCAAATTCGATTTTTCTTCAAATTTCATCTTGCACTTGTCGCATGAGTAATCTTAGCGATCTTCGTGGACCGTTTTTTGGTGTCTGAGCAATTGTTGTTTTTGTCCAAATTTTTTCTCACAATTGTCACATGCGTAATCTTTGCGACCTTGATGAGCTATTTTTTGGTGCCTTCTAAGATTACTTTGATCCTTATACTTTTTCTCGCAGTTGTCGCATGCATAATCTCTACGATTTTCATGTACTGTGCTTTGATGCCTGAGTAAATACGATTTTCGAACAAATTTCATTTCGCACTTATCGCATTCAAAATCTCTACGACCTTCGTGTATCGCCCTTTGGTGGTTGACTAAATTCGATTTTTGTCCAAATTTTTTCTCGCAGTTGTCACATGCGAAATCTTTGCGACCTTCATGGGCTGTTTTTTGGTGTCTTCTAAAATTGCTTTGATCCCCAAATCTCATCTGGCACTTGTCGCATAAATGGTCTTTGCGACCTTCGTGGACTGTCCTTTGGTGTTGGAGCAAATGATGTTCAAGTCCAAACTTCTGCTCACACTTGGTGCATGCGTAGTCTTTGCGACCTTCGTGAACTGTCTTTTGGTGTCTTATCAATTTCGATTTTTCTCCAAATTTCCGGTCGCACTTGTCGCATGCGAAATCTTTGCGACCTTCGTGGAATGCCCTTTGATGGCGGAGCAAATACAATTTTTGACTAAATTTTTTCTCGCATTCGTCGCTGGGAAAATATTGCCGACCCTCGTGAACTGTTTTTACATGTCTGAGGAAATTATGTTTATTTCCGAATCTCTTGGCGCACTGTTCGCATAGGTAATCTTTGAAAACTTCGTGGAATATTTTCTTGTGCTTGAGTAAAGTTGATTTATTTTCAAATTTCTTTTCGCACTTTTTGCATGTTAAATCGTCGCGATCTTTGTGTACTAATTTTTTATGCGTAAACAAACTGGATTTTTTCACAAATTTTTTCTCGCACTTGTCACATGCAAAATCTTTGCGGTCTTTGTGCTCTGATAATAATTGGTGCGGACTCAAATTACTTCGAAACTCAAATTTCTTTTCGCACCTGTTGTATGCATACTTTTTCTCTTCATTGTGATGTGTGTCTCGGTGTGTTATCATACTTGATTCTAGTGCAAATGACTCCTGGTAAATATTACAAACGTATTTTTTCTCGTTGCAAACAGCAATGTCGGGTTTACTTGAATTATCTTTCGAGACAACTTTATCGAATTTCTCCTTACTTTCATCCATTTTAGTGACTAAATGAAACGTTGGATCCTTTACTGTAAAATTGATCTTTTGGTATTGTGTCTTGTTTCGGAAGGAAAGACAATATTCAAACTAATTTGTTTTTACTTCGAACACGATCAGTATATATTGAGGGACGATGTCCAAATCGCTTATGATATTATTGTTTATAACCAACTTACCCGTTATACATTATCTATACAAATTTGAGTCAGATTAAAATTTTAACTATAGGTGTGACAATTTTTACGAGGAATTTTTTTAGCCTTCCAAAACTTAATACTTCAAAATAACTCCCTGTAATATTAAATCCTCATACGGTATTTTATAAATAATAACCAATTTTTATTTTCATTCAAAAATTTGCTGCCCCCGCATCATAGAGTGGTCGACGTGCTCCATTATCGCCACCGTTCGGTACGCAGCTGGTATGATATTTCCTTGTCATATAACCGTAGCTGAGATTATTTCTTGCGTTACGTATTGCCGTACAGAAATACGGCGCATCTTCTTTATAATAAGCCAATACAAATGTATATAAGGCGAAGCAGAATCGATGACGAATTTCTTGCAAAAATCGAAAGTTTCGATCAGGAGTGCAATACGAGTGAAGAGTCATCATCACGCCTCGTGCTTGCGTGTGTACTCAATATTTGTTTTTTATGTACACACCTCGCTATTATAAATTCGTCGAAACGGAATTGGAACAACGATGAAACATTAAATCGGTCACGTGTATCAGGGCAACATACGAGTCTCTCTGGAGTTTCATCATTTTTATTATATTTTTTCATTTTGCGAATTATAAAAGCGATCTTGAGAAAAAAATCTGCTGGCCGATTGTAGTATTTATTTAAAATCGATTTATCATATCGCAAAGTTTGGTTTTCAGCTTCTACGCATGAAAAATACTTTTAAAAATTTTCCAAAAGACAGCGACATAATTATAGTTCTAGTGGAAATAATTGAAACGAATATTCGGCCTAAAACTATACAGACTACAAACGCGATATACACGAGTGACGGAGATGCACGACGCCGCGCAGATGCAAGCGAAGCGCCGAGCAGTAGCTGCACGCGCTACCTCGGAAGTACAATCGAGCCATGCCAAAAATGCTTTTTAAAAAAAACAACAACAATCATCGACAATCATCGCACGATGGAGGAAAAGAAAAGCGGAACCGCAAAAATCATCATCTTTTGTGACATTCGCCTTTTATTCCCCTCGCCGATCTTTTCCATCAAACTGCAGCAGTGAGCCGCGCGCATTACGACCGATTTCATATCCTCAATCTGCCAAGTTGCCACTGCCGCGTGTGCACTAATGACAATAACCACGAGTATATACACATATACAAGCGTATGTCGTTGTATGTACTACTATACTATGGACGACAAACGCGGCGTGCGGTGCGGCTTTGCAATCGCCTCGGCTCAGGGTAATTGAACGGGTACACACACATAAACGCACTCACTCACTCCATACACTCGAGAGTTACGCGTAATAGTCTTCTCTCTCTTTTGCTCTCTCGGATACACGTACATATACTTTCCATTTCTCGGTGTGCATGCACCGGTACACCTATACGTATGCTCGCGCGGGCTTGTGCTTTTTAACCAGCGCTCGAGAGCACGTCGGCGCGTACGAGTACAGGTCATCCGCTTCCGGATTCGCGAGCTCTACTAGAGCCTCTCTCTCTCTCTCTCTCTCTCTCTCTCTCTCGTGCGCTCGTGCGCGCTCTGGGGGCTCCTTATATTCTATCTTATACGATCTTTTTTCATTTATGCAATCGCGCGTACCCATGTGTATATGTGCGCGGTCCAATTGAAGTATGGAGCTCTTTATATACACGCATATTATAATATTGCACGCGTGTGTGTGTACGCGTGTGCGCGAGCTTTACGATCCGCGTATTATAAAACGTGGCTCGAACCTTTTATATAGCTCAAGTCGAGAAAGAGCGAAAAAAAAAAAAGGTAAACTGACACTGACGGAGAAAGGTCGCGCGCAGCGTTATTGGCTCGCGATAAAAGCCCGAGTGAAATTTTCGTGGGAAGACCATAAATTACCCGGTATACATCCTGTCGATCGCACATGTCTTATGCATATATATCGGTATCTATACTGTACGATGTATAAGTATGTGCATCTTTTGTTGATTTATCGATCGCGCTCGAGCCAATTGCAGATCGGTAGAATACGTGAGAATCGGAGATCCTCGTGCCGATCTTTTAACCGATCTTTTCGGTGCAGACCGAAAATTTTCAATGTCGCGCGCGAGCACCGAATGAGAGCACTCGCACTTGTATACAAACACACACATATATATGTACGTGTGTGTATATGTATGCGTGCAGTTGCTAACCGGTCGCGCGCGCTCGCGCGAGTGAAATCGGCAATCCGATTTTTCTGCACTCCATTTTCGTCGACGTCGTCGTCACTATACTACTACTATATACCGCGGCTGCTGCTCGTCTCGCGGAAATTTCGTCGAATTAGACGCACACTACGCGTTCGCCTCGGCGAATCCGCGCGATCGGCGGCTGCGCTCTTTCTTACGCAACGAATTTTTATAATATTTTTAATGTATAACGCGAACGAGAGTCGCTCGTTATAATGTACGGTACCTCTTCGAGGCGAAGATACGACGACGAGGTGCGTGCGAAATTTTGCATCGCAAAAAAAGAAAGTACTTTCTCATATAACAGCACGGATCGTCGTCATAGCGTCATACACGCTCAGACAGAGCACGCACACGCGTACGCGGTGATCAATCATCGCATGGATTCTTATGTACAGCAGCCTTTATACCCAATTCGTAAATATAATACAACCGAATTCAAAAGCGTAGCACGCGTAAAATTGTGACTTTCATAACCGTACATACCGTCGAGTGTGCGCGAAAAAAAAAATAATGTCGACGACGATGCGGACGATTCCGCGGGGCCGACACGATCCTCTTTAATTTTAATTTTTTTGCAGGAAACGGAAAAAAAATTGCGGGAAAAAGAAGGAGACGACGACGACGGCCCCCGCCGGTCGCGTGCTCGACCTCTTCTCTTCCTCCTCGTCGTCGTCTATAACCCACTTTATTCAATTAAAATCAGACACATTTCTCACGTGCGTGCGTTTACATTGGCATTTGTACAGTACATTTGTGTAAGTGTGTGTGTGTATAATATTGCCACGCGATCCGCGAGTCGCGTCGCAAGTGTATAAGTATACCACGCCACGTGTTCCCAATATAATACCTGCCGCGCGCGAATTAAATTCTCTCACTTTTTCTCTCTCTCTCTCTCTCTTTCACATGTTGTGTGTGTAGTGCGCTGCGACACATTCAAAAGCACTTTCATACGTGTGCGCGCGGCTGACTGTATGTGTATATATGGGGCCCCGTCGACGACGACGACGAGAGGTGGGAAAAGCGGGCCCCTCGATCTCAACCGAGCGCGTGCTAGGCTGCAGCAGCAGCCTAAGAAGGCCCCGACGCGAGCTTTAACAGACAGTTCGGGTCCGTTTGTCGTGCAAACGAGTCGTCGGCGCGCGAGTCAGTCGGTCGAGGTGTCGTCGTCGGCTTAAGATGAAGTGCTCGGGTCGATATATTCATTAGGTTTTTATGTCAAGTTTTATGGTGTACATGAAAAAATTGAACAAAGTGTCGGTTTCATCGAAAAAGTCCATCGACTCATCTTACTTATAAACAATCGGGAAAGGAATCGACCGAACACGCCGGCCGAGTACCGGTCGCAATAATGCTCCAACGAGAATGCGGCAGCGTCATCGACTGCCTGCCCTACCACACGACTACCATTGCCGCGCGAAGATTCCTCGTCTCGTAGTCGTCGTCCTCTGCGCTGTCCTGCTGCTGAGCGTCAACGACGTCAGCGCCGAGGATGCTCGAGGTCAGTTTTTTAAAATAAATCTTACTTGTAGAGACATTTAGTATATACTCGATTTCTCATAGCGGTCACTGGGTTATTGTATCGGGCTCGCGCGCGACTCGACTCGATCGAACGGCACGAAAAAGTAAAGAAAGAGGAAGAAAAGGAGGAGGAGGAGGAGGAGGATGCCGCGCGAGACTCGAGGCGTATATATTCGAGAATTCGGAAAGGAAAAAGGAGAGAAAAACGAGACGGGGCCGCGGCGCGAGACCCGCGGTCGGCGCGAACGAGGTCAGGTCGCCTTACGTACACATACATTTATATACCATTTATATTATTAAAATTACGTGTGTACGTAAGATGAGTAATTTTGTGTGTGTGAAAGTTTTACAAGTTTGTTTAGGACCTCGACTCTCAAGAGTATGGAGTTTTCTTTCTGCCCGAAAAAAAGCACAAACATATCGATACGCGCCTAAGTAATGTGTTATACACAGCTCGTTGCCGCCGCTATGCTGTCGTTCGATTGTACAGTATACACCGTTATTTTAAATGCTCATTGTGCCGGTGAGAGCTGTTTACATGTGTAATATATATTTATTATTATTATTATTATTATTATTATTATTATTCATCCTTATTTCTGCCTCGTTTTTTTTTATGCAGAATTATGAATTGATATATATAATAAAAAATGTCACAACGGTATCATTATTACTCTACGCGGCTCATTGTTTCCAGACAGAGAGAAGAAAAAAATAGAGACAATTATAATTCATCGCATACGAGGCGGAAGTAGAGCCTCGGAAAGAAAGAAAGAACGAAAAAAAAATCGTTCATTCGGATTCCGCGTTTGTATTACGGCGCGCTGCAGCGAATTCGCTACATATGAAATTCCTCGGCGATGCGGGGGGGTTACCCAACGATTACGTACGCATTTTTATTTATTCATTTATTTATTTATACATGCAAAAATCATCGATGCTGGATCGCGAGTTATGTGTGTGTGCGGGCAAAAAGGCGGAAAAGGTGCGAGATCGATGATTATAACATTATCAGCTGAGAGCTGCTATATATATATATACGCGCGACGAGATGTGTTCTCGAGTGCAGCGAGTATATTGGCATGGTTATGCAAGTCCGTGTCTGTATGTATACGTACACGCGTGAAAGAAAAACATACTCGAGGTTGTGTGTGTATTATATACTGCGCCTATACTATATATAAGTGCGGCGCGTTTGTGCTTAGTAGACTGCAACATAACAACAACAGCAGCAGCACAAAGTGTCTGTGTGTCGACTAATTATGCCGGCATAACACTTTTTTCTGCATAATATATAAATAAGGAGCGCAGGGTATATAGCCGTAATTAAGCTATTCTTCTTTTTTTTGTTTCTTCTTGAACGAACTTCATAGAAATAATTCTAGTCGAAGTAAATTAATATGTTTGAATTGAATCAAATTGAATTAATAAGTTTAATGATTTTGACTATGATTGATTTTTTAGACTTCAATTTTGTCGAATTTCATTGAAGTTTAACTGACTATAGTTATTTTAACACAGTTGCTCATCTATCGATTTGAAGAATAAATTATATTTTTGTTTGAAAATTTTGAATGAAAATTATTTTAGAATTCATTCAGTTTTATCATTAGATTTATAGAAATGAGAGCTGTCACATTCCGACCATGGGCTTTTTGATTCCATCGACAGATGGAGTTTCGTAAAGTCGCAAGTGGCAAAAACATTTCCGTTTAGAATAAAAACGAAATCATTTCAAAAACTGAACATTAAAAAATCAGTGAATCCTAGTATACTTTATTATACATTATATACTTTGAACCACTCCCCAAGTAAAAATTGACAACGAGCCCAAACTATTTCGAATAGCGTCGCACACTCTCCAAGCTCGAGGCTTCGCGCTGATAAAATACATTTACTCGCGCACACATCCCGCACACGAGCAGAAGCTTCCAAGCGATATCGCGCGTTTAGTACACGCAAACGTCACGTACGTATACATAAAAGCCTTTTGTTATTCCGGCGTATACAAATATTTGATGAAGAATGTATAAAGCGGCGCGAGCCGAACGGGGCACATATAAGAGGGCGGCCAGCTTCTCGGGCCGCGTGCGAACCTGATACATGTGTCGACCTCATGTTTCTTCAGCAATTATATATCATGCAAAGCGAGAGCACCCCAGCAGGGGGGTCGTCCCTCCTTATTTTTCTTCTTTCTTTCTATCTCTCTTTCTTTCCGCCGATAAATATAAGAAATTAATTCATTCGAGTGACTCGTGAGTTTTACGCATACCCATATATATACACGCGTTACAAGTGTATATACCTGTGTAAGCGAGCGTCTGCCGGCGCGCCGCTATATATATATACAACGTAAACAAAACATGCCGCTTATATATAGCTATATATATATGCGCGCTCGAGCTCCTCGGCGATGCTGAGCGCCTGATCACGAAACGCGAATTTTCGCCCGTTGACCGCGTTAAAAATTACTCGCGGGTCGCGACGATTCCGCGGAAATGTCTCATTGATCGCGATAAGCTCGAAAAGTGTTATGAAAAAAAAAAAAAAAAGAATTAAGAAATCACCGATGAGTGCTGAACAGCTGTTTGATGTATCGCGATATATCTTATTGGTGAAGTGAACGAAAATATTTTATACGTCTTTAATTTGTAACGGTGTCGTGATAATTAATGACATAATATCATAGTAATCATGATAATCATAATAATAATAGTTTTCGAAGCTTTTAAAATCACGTAAAAATTTTTTTTTTAAATGTACGTAATTTAAAATCTTTTGCTCGAATCTCTTTATCTTCGCATTAAGCTTCAAATTAAAAGTAATATTAATATAACTTTATAACAAATGATTGTAGAGTACAGCCAAAAGTCTTTGACGTAAAAGACATTTCGCATGCTCTCAAATTGTCATCTATAGATTACAACAGCTTTTACAGCAAAATAGACTACGTAGGGTTGAAGTGCAAAAGCTTGCCATACATTTTTGATGCATAAAGATGATACAATTTATTATATCATATATTAATTGTTTATTTAGATAGACATCTCTAGATTTTCTCTAATAATAAAATAACTTGGTTTTCTCGCGTTTACATTGAATTTGAATGAATAAATTTTCAAATCGCCGTTGATAAATATTATTGAATTCGATGTTGGTTTGAAATTTAACAGTAGTTGGTACAGAAAGATTAGTCTCGTATCGAATTTGACGGTAACAAGATGGACTCTTACAGTCTATTTAACGTTGCTGCGAGGTAATTTCCATTGTACAAACGAAAGCATGAAAATATTGTAACATAGAAATTAATTTTATCGGATATTTTCCAGAATCAAAGACGAGCCCGTGGACGAGTCATTCACAGTGAATGATGGGCATGAAGTAACTGAAAAAATATCCCCTATCGAAAATATTCAGACCTTGACAATTAAGCAGGAGAATTCAGTGAGTAATTAATAATTAGCTATCATGATATTTTTTTACATAAATTTCAATTTTATGTCAGACTCACAGGTTTCAAAAATGTGACGAAACTCGTGAAAATGAACACGAAGATTTGCGGATAGAATTCGAATGCCGGGAACAGAAGCCAAAGTTGAATTCCAGGCTGAAAATTGAAGATAGTTCTGAATACTATTTGCAGGATATGAGCAGTGATTGGGTGGATGAAAACAATATAAAAAAAGAAAGTGTGGCAGAAGTGAAGAAAGAATTAATTGAAGATGACACCGACAACTTGGTTACAAATGACGAGGGTGATTTAGATGGGCAAAATAAATCGAGTACCAACATTGATATGGGGCATAAAGGTGGTACTTTTTCGTGCTATACATGTGAAAAAGTATTCAGACACAAGAGTAGTCTCAAATTGCACATCAAATCAGCGCATGAAGGTATCAGATATCCATGCGATATATGTGGAACGAAATTTGCAAGAAAGGGTAATCTCGAATTGCACTTGGATTCAGTGCATAATAAGATAACTCACCAATGTGATATGTGCGATAAGTCATTTTCACAAAAGTGCTATCTGAAAATACACATCGATGCAATGCATAATGGTAATATCATACATGCATGTGAAATATGCAGGAAGAATTTTTTAACAAAGAGTAATCTCAAAAATCACATCGATGGAGTCCATAATGGCATCACTCATACATGCATCACTTGCGGAAAGTCATTTACTCAAAAAAATGATCTTAAAATCCACATCGGTTCGACGCATGATAAAATCAGACATGCATGTGAAATATGCAGGAAGAATTTTTTAACAAAGAATTATCTGAAAATCCACATTGATTCAGTGCACAACGGTGTCAGACACGCATGTAATATTTGCGGAAAGACATTCACACAAAAAGGGTATGTCGAAAACCACATTAACAAAATTCACCAAGGTGGCACCATTCATACATGTGATATATGTGAAAAGAAATTTATGTATAAGAGTAATCTTAATCGGCACGTAAAATCGTCCCATCGCACCACGTTAACTGAAAAGACGGAAAATTCTCAAAATGCACATTGATACGATGCATAATGGCGCTAACTACATATCGTAAAAATATCGAGTTAGAAAAGCTAATTCATCGACAGCAGATGTTTTATAAAAAAATTAAAATATTGACGAACGCATCGATGCAGCATTGAAGGAATCAAAGACGGTTATTCGTATATTTTTCTAGCAGATTACATTATCTTTAAAATAAAGAAAATTGGACGCAAATTTGAATCAATAGTTCAAATAAAAACTGATCTCATAAATTTAGGTTCTTTTATATTATAATTTTATATTCGTAAAGTAGATTGGACAATGTACAACATTTTAAATAGTATGTATCAATAAAGCTTTTGATAAAAAACAGTTTTACAAGTTTAATTAAGAATTTAATTTTATCTTAAAACCTTTTACATCTCTTAAAAATAAGTAGATGTTTATGGCAAATTTTATTCTCGTGAGTGTAAACTTGGCTAAAGTCAACTTTGTCAATCATTCAAATAACCATCGCGAGATGCGGTCCAATCAATTCTTTCGAAAGATCGATTTCCGCGCAAAATTCATCGTTGCGCGGATGAAAAATACACGCGTCAAGCGTAACGAACCTTGCTAATGGTTTTCACGGCGATTTTAACGGCAGGTCGTATTTTTTACTTTACTGCCTCACTTTCATATGTCTATATGTACAGCAGCAGCTATTACGCTTTACCAGGTGTAGTAAACGCTCGAATACGTGCGAACGTTATTTATATCTGCGCCGTTATATACCAACGTAACGATCCAATCAATTTGTGTGTGCAGCGGCTCTTATCAATATTGCGCAATCAATAACATAATATCTAACGCACACGATAATGCCGATGAATATATAAATCCTCGTCGATTCTCTCTCTAATTTTGTCGTTTTGTCTCGCAGTGTCGGAGCTCATACGCGACTGGGCGCCGCTCGTGTGGCTGGCGCCCGGCGAGCGATTCCTGCCCCTGGGGGTGCCCGAGTTTCTCGACAACATGCAGGCCGACGACGACTACCTCAAGACTCGCCTCAGTCTGCGTGAGTATATGCAATGATAATAAAATAAAAATAATAATAATATAAAACCATTTATGACAAATTACATTAGTCGGTTACAATCGCGAGCCTTTATATCAACGTCGCGTACTTTCGACGCGATGTTTATGGGCGACGACAATTTCGATTTTACTCGCTGCGCGCGGATGAAAGTTTTATTTCATATACATACGATTGAATTATATCACATTGCGTATAATTAATTATTCACGACACGCGCGTTAACCGCTATTAAATATACAGGATTGACATACGTCCGTCGACGTAAATTGAATCAAACGCAGCGCGCTCGAGATCAGGTGCTCCAATTTATATGTACAGCTCCGCGCGCGGCTGCGGTCTCGAGAGGTGGTGGTAGCGATCGGAATCGCGTGATCCAGAAATCGAGTTTGACCTGCAATACTATGTATGCGCACGATAAAAATCGGCACGCGCGCCTATATATACGAGTAGGATAATTAGCGATCGTCGCGCGGCCTCTGCGAGCTTTTAGCATCAATTCACACGAACGTGTTAATAGTTATATATATCCATACGCGGCTATACGTATAGCATGTATACAGAAACATTTTGTATGTATACATCGGAGACATACTCGACCCACATATAGCTGCGCCGGTGGCTTCGTTTATATGTATATGGATATGCTATAGCTTTCGCCTTCCGCTCGCGCCTGCTATATATACTTGATCGGTATTATATGTGCGGCGTTGAAAATATTTACGTCAAAATTAATGTAAATGTGTAAGAAGTTTCTTTACCTCTGCGTAGATGTGTTCAAATTCATGAGGTAAACGAATTAAAAATTAATGTATTTTAAATGAATAATGTAAACTTTAATGTAAAATCAAAAATGTCAAATTTGATGCAGATTACATCGGTATCAATGAAAGAAAAAAACATCCTGCACCGCTTGCACTTGTTTTTGGGTACGAAAAGTCCAAAATGTTATTATTCTTTCGCGTATGGATGTAAGAATAACCTAGTGGTTCGTTTAAAGTTTGAAGTATCAAATTGTGAATGGTTTTTTTGGGTTTCAATAATATCACAGCCGTGTAATTGACAATAATTGACAATTCATATACTCTCACGCTTGCTCCTATAATGTCTCACCAGTTATTTTTTTAGTTTTCTCAAAAACCATTTTTATCGTCCCTCGTTTGTTCTTCAAATGTCTCTAAAATTGCGTATGCTATGTAACGTTCTAGATTCAAAAAGGAGACCTAAAATAAAAATTGCAAATGATAAAAAAGCTTTGAAGTTTAAAAAAAAAATTCAAAATAAATGTTTCGTAATAACTTTTTATTCGGAGTTGATCCTTTTTATATTCAAGACTGACGAAAGCACAGAGGCGAACGAGTCTCCAAAATTTTTTAAAACTTTTCCCAAATATTGTGCAGAAGGTAGGTCGAGTCATAATTTTTAACTCGGTGCAAGGCTTATTCAGCCATTCGTGAGTAGCGCTGTAAGTGTTTTTGATCGTGTCGCGTCAGAAAATGGCCAATGCGGCCCCCACGAAGAAGATTAACGGAATGCAGACGTAGAAGAGAGCGTAGTAAAGCATAGAATAAGGTGGCACTATTAATTCCGCGAGTGTGAGTAAATGCCGCCACCGCGAGGTTTGGCCCGAAGCGGCCAAGCAGATACGTCACAGCTCCTCGCTCTCCAGCTTGTCGATGATCATTTCGCAGCAGAGTATCGGCAAACGGTAGCGCGTGAGCTCCAAGAAAGAGTCCAGCGACCATCGCCGGAAAAATTTTCTCGATAGTTTTTCGCACAGATGTTGAGCTAGAGTCCCTTGATACTTGTTGGGGAGCTTGAGCAATTTTTCCGAGCGCGCAAAATCGAAGTAGTTCTCGTACGTGAGTGACCGTAACCGGATAAATTCATAGAGCGACACAGGTTCTTCCTCGTCATCTTCATTATCTTCCTCCTCGTCATCTTCATCATCTTCATCATCTTCATCGTCATCCGAATATTGAACGCAGAGCGCTCTACTCTTGAACTCCTCGTCGTTGAGCAAATATCTTTCAACGTCCGCCGACCGCTTGAAAAATCCATAATAACCGAACAATTTCATTATCTGCAAGGCGTCGCTTTTGTTGAACTCGTATCCGCTTCTCTCGAGACTCTGGACGATGGCCAGCAGACCGGACGCCAGTGTCAATTTAAAATTATCATCGCCATACCGACTACGCCATTCCCGCAGGTAAAGTCCTTGGCGGTCGGAAAAACGAAGCCGGACGGATCGGCGCGGCGCCATGATCCAAGAGCACGTCGACGATTTTCGGCTTGAGCGTCAGCACGGCCCGATACAGCGGTGTCTGGCCGTCTTGGTACTTCGCGTCGACCCGCACCCGCTGATCGAGCTCGTCGCAGATCTCGTAGAATGTCTCCATCATGTGCTCCCGTAGAAGGCAAGCATGCAGAGGTGTCGATCCGCTATCGTTGGCCGAATTGGGGTCCGCGCCTCTTCGCAGCAGCAATTCGACCAGCTCCTTGTTGCCGCCGTCCAGAGCATAAAATAGCGGCGTATTACCCCGCGTGTCCCGAGCATTGACTAGCAGCGTTTGATTTTTTTCGTCGCTTATCTCGAACAATATCTTCGCGAAGCTTTTCTCAGACCTCATGACGATCGCGTGCACAGGAGTCAATCCAAATTCGTCGGCCAGATTCGGATCGCGCCACTTCTCAACAATAATTTTAACGTCTCGATATCGTTGTTCGAATCCACTATCGTTTCGAATCCACTGCAAGCGAAGTGCAGAGACGTCTGTCCTTTCTTGTTGGCCAGATTCGGATCGCAGCCCGGAAACGCCCGTTTATCCGACACGAGACAGTCGACGTCCTGCAGCTGACCGAGCTCGAGAAATCTCTGGACGACGCCGTAGCAGCCGAATTCGCAGGCCGCGTGGAAATGCGTAAAGCCGGCCTCGTCGGCGTAATTCCAGTCGTTGTATATGACAAAGAGCTCGCGGATCACGGTGCGCTCTTGAAATATCAATAGTTTATGCCGCGTGATGCAGAGCAGTGGTGCGACGCAACGATGGCTCGCCATTTTCATCGACGTCGGGCTCGTCTTTGTAACCGCAGCGAGACACGAACACGATAAATGCCTTTCCTGCAGTCCTATACGTCCCAAGGAATACACTCGTGTATTTTACGGACCAGGTGAGAAGACACTCAATTCTTTTCTTACCCAAAATGTCCCGGAGATTTGGAAGTTGTCCCCTCCAATCTCTGATTAAGAGATGAAGTTTATCAAGAAGTTCAAATCGTTCATCTCTGGGGCAATTAATAAACACTACGTAATACATTTCTTCAAGTATGGTCTTCAAAATGTTTATCTGTCTTTGTTGTAAATTATCCACATTTTCGTCGTCCTCAAAGGAGTAGGGAAAAATAAACGGCAGCAAACGATCTATCCTAAAATGTTGCATCGACTGACACTCGAAAGATCGCTTGTCACAAAGAATCGATTGGTAAAATTAATTGTCCGATGTCTTGCGTCGTTCGAGAGTCACGAGCGAAAACCTTTTTCATCCTCGACTTCCACTTTGACGCCAATTCTATAAGCCAAAAACATCAAGTATACCTAGTTTCATCAATTCTGCGAAACAAATTCAAGTGAAGATTTTTTTTTTTCGTCGTGCTTTGACTTATATAATTATTTTTACTTTGCCACTTGCAGATTTACAGTCATACAGGTGCTCGCCATCTGGTGGTAGATGCCGGATTCAACGATTGAGTTTTCATAAATTTTTTGTACAACTTAGATGAAAACTAAATCGTTATTAAAACATTCATTTTCATTCGAAATAATACGAGGATAGAGTTAAATATTTTTCGTTCAGTTTATTTAACAAAATAAATCCGAAATTATACATTCATTTTCAACGAAGATCTCGTGTAAAAATACCTTTCGTAAAATTCAATATATCGATTGCTTCAATTTTAATTTCTGACTTTGCATCACATCTGCTTACATCTTCTTCTTTTTTCAACGATCAATTTTTGTTTTACAAACAGAACTGCTGCTGCAGAACAAATCGTCGTTCCTGCACGGCCGCCGGCCAGCCGGCGAGGTGCCGATCTACGCCTTGGTGAAGAACTGCCTGCAGGGCAGCCGCCACCGGGACGAGCACTTCTACTTCAAGAACACGCAGGACGATCACGTGCACGACGACCCGACCAAGAAGACGACGACGACGAATTTTGCCGGACTTTCGAACGAGCTGCTGCCGTTATTGCCTGCAGTGTCGCCGTCGTCGTCGATCGAGACCAATAACGTCGTTGCCGGTGAGAGAAATTAGCATACAGTATACATACGGCACGGTGAAAGTCGAAGTTCTTTTATTTTACTTTATTTTATTTTATTTTTTTCTCGTGTACGTATGGATACTTTACAATATATTCCGAAATGTGTAACGCGCACGTGTTTGAGAATCGATAGAAATAAATATATGCGCCGATCGATGCGAATTGAATTCGCATGCTCAATTAAGCGCACTTCGCGCATGGTCGAACAGAATTCCATACATAACGAGTATACTTATACGATTCGGACAGCTGATTCGAGTTCGATATCCTACTTTGGGACTAAATTATGTGTGTGGGTATATATATACGATCGAGTGCACATCGGATCGCGATTCAATTAGATTTCATTGCCTTGTTAAATGTGTACTTATTCCGTGTATCGCGTTAAAGAATGAGCTCGAAAGCATGCGTATCGCGAGATTAAATTGAACTTGGCATTTCCTACTTCTGTATCTGCAGTTTTCGTACATTATCCGGCTACCGATCGTTAGTTATAACCTTGTTAGAAATGTTTGACATCGATAAAGGCCTAATGATCAAAAATGACTATTTAGAATGTTTTAAAATACATTGGCATCGATCGACTTAATTTTGGAAATTTTTTTTATGCAATTATGTTACGAATATTAAGCGCATTTTGAACGACATGGGAATAACAGTTTTATTGTCGTGAAAAATTTAGATGAGTTTTCGAGCATTTTGGTATGACAATATTACTTTGAGAATCCACCACTAGATGGCGGGTACCTTTATTCCAGTAAATCTGCAAGTGGCAAAGTCAAAAGAATAGTATATAGAAACCAATTATTAAAAAAGTTGTCGTAAAACATTGTAATGTTCTATGTCACTTTTAAATGTTATCATTCTATAGAACATATATTGTCAAAAATTGTTATTATGTATAAGTCTAAAAACTCTACTATGATCAATCAATTTTTTCGTTGGTCAAAAACTAATCATTCAATATTGAGCTTTTCTACCAGAGTAAAGTGTACGATATTACACGTAGACTTTGCAGTTTATACATAAAAACACTTCCCTTGGAATTTTTTCCAGATACAGCGAATAACTCTGTAAAGATACTAAATTCCACAAGTAAATTGCTCAATCATCATTGTTTATAATGAAACTATTTTCAAGTTTCGACAAGTACAAGTATACACATTTTTTAATTATTTCACAAAAAATTTAAATAATTCAAAAAAAAGTAAAATAAAGTTTAGTTGAGTTCGAGCTTATTTGTATGCATACTACTGAAGCTTCCGTCAGTTGAACTGTGCCGCGACTCTCATTAGACTCAGTTTACATTAAATATCCCACTTCTCATTCCTATACACACTCGGAGGCGCGTCGTGGGCTCGACCCTTTTTAAATGCCTCGTCGTATTTAAAGGTCCATCCTTTTAAAGAAACTCCGGACGAGATCGCTCTACAACGATATTAAGAACCGCGCGAAATACGCGACACACACGAATCTCCGGCAAGAAGTTCCTGCAGAATTTCCTGCAGAGATTCCTGCAGAACTGTCCACGTGAACGCGTGCGGATATTTCTGCAGAAAACGAAAGTTTCGATCAGGAGCGCAAGACGAGCGAAGAGTCATTATATCGCCGGCCCCGCGGCGATCCGTGCGTGCGCTCGATTATATACATACATTATATAGCTACATGTACATTATTATACAGTGTATAACTCGCTCTCTTATACACCGCAGTGCTATACATTTTCGTTCAAAATAAAATCAGAGCAATGAAGAAACATTAAATCGTCGCTCGTATCAGGGCGACATATATGTGCGTCACCTTTTTTTTCACATACGTGTGTCTAAAATTTTCAGGCAGCCAGGAGCTCTTGGACAGCAACGCTTTGTCACCCGGTCGACGTCTCGTGCGCAGTCGTCCCGTCTTTACCCCGTCCGCGCCACCCTCGGACCTGCCCGTCGTCAAACCCATCAGCAGCAGCAGCAGCAACAATCCAGGCCTCGCCAGGCCCTACGACCTGAAACGTCGAAAATTGAAGAAAAAACATCAGCAGCAGCAGCAGCAGAAGCAGGACAACAAGCAGCTGCTGCTGCAGGACAAACTGCACTTCCACGTGACCTACTGGATGTTCTATCCGTTCAGCGAGGGCAAGGCCGTGTGCGTGCTCGATCTCGGCTTCCTCGGCAGCTGGCCCATACCAAGCCTCGGTGGCGTCTGTCTCGGCAAGCAGCGCGAGTACGGCAGCCACGTGGGCGATTGGGAGCACGTCAGCCTCTATTTTAAGGTAAAAAGAGAGAGAAAAATGTAGACAATCGTGTATCGTTTTGTAATGTATATAGTTCCTCGATACGTCGATTCTCCGCGGCTTATCGATGACACACATTTAAGAATAAGTACCCGTGTGCGCGCACTTCCATTCTTTTCCCGCAGGCCTTTTCTCTTATTTCCAATTTTTGATAAAAGCTGCTGGGCGCGCCATTGTCTTTGAAATAAAAAGTAAAAAAAGTCTCGCGGTAGTGCATTGGAAATTCCATTTCTTTCTCTATCTAGGACACATTGATTTGGCTCTGTGGAAATTGAGTGTCTAAAATCTGATCTTTTATTTCAATTTGAAAAATTTTTAGAGTCCGCACTAAAAAATGGCAAAATGCAAATATCGAAACTGCGCATCAGCATCATCAAAATGAATGATGACATCTTTGATTGCCTCAAAATTTTCAGAGTAAAAAAGTTCACAACGAGTAATTACTGCCTCTGGAGACTCAACGAGGAGATTTGGAAGTTTTTCTTTGTATCTCAATGTTTGAGATGTGACTTTTAGAAATACTTTTGTAGTTGTTGCAATCAATCTATTGGCATTATCAAACGTGAAGCGCAAGTTATACTCTTATTTACAAGCATTTGAATATTGGAAACTGAACGATGTAACTATCTCTATTTGTAAAAATTTTATTAAAATTTGCAAGAAATATGCAAAAATATTTGAAAATATGTAAGATACAAAAATTAGTAAGTAAAAGAATTTAAAAGAAAATATAAAAGTGAATGTGTAAACTTATAAGTAAAGCCCTGATTACATGCAAATGCATACATTGCATATGTGTTTGCATGAGTTTAAATTAAAAACTGAGAATAAGCGTACAAAAGTATTCTAAAGATTTTTTAAAAGTTTATATATAAATTTAAAACAAGAAACATTTTATAAACCTTTTGTAAACTTTTAATACTTTTCATTTGTCTAAAATCCAACTTTTTTTTTAGTTTATAAAAGTGTATAAGGTTAATGTGGGTATTTTTGCTCATGTCTTTATATTCGCTTAATAATTAATATTAACGATCTAATTTAACATAAGAAATTTTTTTTTTTATAATTGGTCGTATTGAGCTGAACATGTTTGATATAACTGCATTGTTGAGCGAAAGTAGAGGCTTAGCTGAGCGAAAACACCCACAATGACCTTACAGGTTTTTTTCAAAAATTCATACTAATTATTCAAAAATTCGATATCTGTCGGGGTCTGTATAAAAAAATAACTTTTCTTTCTGTCTTCGCAGGGCAAGGATCACCCTCTAGCCATGTACGTCTCGGCCCACGACGCCGGCGCCTTCTATCGCTACGAGCCCCGCGCCAACACGTTCCTCTTCGAGTCCCAGGAGACGCGCAAGGGCATCTTCCAGAAGCCCAACTTCCCCGAGCGCGTCTACACCGCCGAGGGCTCCCACCCGGTGCTGTTCAGCGCTCGCGGCTCGCACGGACTCTGGACCGCGCCGGGCAAGCACAAATTCGTCCGACTGCCGAGGCTCTACGACGAGAGCGGCTTCGGCACCGCCTGGCCGACCTGGCACAAACTCGAGCTGCTGTCGGTCAAGGATCTGATGCCCGGCTGGATGAGTTTCACGGGGAAATGGGGCAATCCCAAGAGCAACTGTCATCCGTTGGCGCGGCTCGGCTTCAACATATGCGAGTTCGTCGACGGACCCACGGGCATACCCATGAAGAAGAATAACTTCAGATGCTGATCTGTCTGTAGATAGCTTTTCGTTATATTATAAAGTATGTGAGAATGACTTCGTTGCTTGTCACATCGTTTGTACATTTTTTGTCTATGTTCGAGTTCGAGAAGTGTCATATTTTCCCTTTATTTTTTTGCTAAACGTAAAAAATTTCCTTTTGATTGCACAAATTGCGATTGAGAAACTGTTTTTATTGCTTGTTGATTTTTTATGTACTCTAATGATAAGGATAAGTACAAACGTGAAAAGACTGAATAAAGCGTGTGAAACGTCGCGATTGTTGATATTTTGATACTCGTTGATAAGGATTTTGTTCAATTTTTTGGATGGTAGGATAGATGAAATCATTACTATCTATTTTTTAATATATATTATTGTTATGCAAAATAAAGAGAGTCTAATAAACGTCTATCTTTTCAATATAATTCGATACTTTTTATTCTTTCAGAATTTTTCTCTAAAATTAAATTAAAAATATTTTTCA
Organism: Trichogramma evanescens; assembly: GCA_902732785.1. NCBI lineage: Eukaryota > Metazoa > Arthropoda > Insecta > Hymenoptera > Trichogrammatidae > Trichogramma > Trichogramma evanescens. The sequence continues at coordinate 20,165 of CACVKI010145728.1, forward strand.
CAATTCGCAACTATAATATAAGAATTATGTATTGTGATAATGATTTGTACATAATATAATAGAGTTTGAGATTTTTTGTATACTTAAATAGATTCGATGTTAGATCGAACAGAACGCGCGTCGTCTCGAAACTTTTATCTATTGTATCGTTTTAATATTTTGGCATCAGTGATAATGATCGTTTTAGGAATTAACACTGCGTGTTACATCATTAACAGTTAGAAAAGTATTTTATTTTTTCTATTCCGAAATAGCGCTACAATAGATAGTCCATTTTTTTGTTTGTTTTAGCAGCAACAAGAGCGATTTTTTTAGATTAGAAAAAAGCCTCGGTATATTGAATACTGATTATTGCACAGAAAGTACATTTATAATACATCTTTCCGCTGAACAAGATCGAAAGAAATTCATATTATTTTTAGCTCAACGTTGTTAAATGCAGACAAATGCCTCGTGAAAACGTTATTTTTCTCTTTCTTCCTTTTTTGTCTCATCATCATTATTATTATTATTAAATTCTAATACAAAAGTGGTCCTTCAATTTTTTTTTTGTAAAAAGGCCTTCGATGCTATAATTGAACCATGTCACCGCGAGAATACGAGAATCGAGGTCGAAAAGGAGAAGGGGGAGGTTCAATTATAATTTTTTGTTTCTTTTTTTTACATCTACTTAAGGGCTACATATACTACACGAATTGTGTGTCAATGTACATCTTGATTCGGCGCGTATTGCTACGTTTTTATATCTTTTATACATCGAGTCTTATTGCTCCTCGGGGGCAGTATATATATATAATATACGACAATGATACAACAGACTTTCATATTTTCACCCGACATGGTTGACAATTGTTTATTTATTTATTTTTTTTTTGCCACGGATACTACTACGTAGGCTTGCTGCTACTGCCGCCGCCACTGCTGCTCTTGATCTCGGTCGCCGTAGCCCCCACTTCGCTACTCGCTGCCTTGTCGTCGTCGTCGTCCTCGTCGTCCTCGGTCTCCTCCTCGGTGACGTTCTCCACGCCGACGCAGCGTATGCCGTTGCGCAGCACGGGGGTGCCCTGGCCCTTGCCGAACACCCGCGCGTTCATGTAGATGGTCAGCGGCGAGCCCCCCTCGCAGCACTTGATCTGGAACTTTTCCTTGAGGAAGCGCTCCGTCTGCGCGAACAGCTCAACTTTCAGCCTGCCGAGAGAAACATATTTTGCATTATTCATACGATGACGACGATAATTGATGTATTGTGTTTTGTGCGAGTCTACCCGAGATCATCTCGTTCGCGGGTGAAGTCGATGACGCGGCAGTTGGAGTTGGTCGTCTCGCCGCTGATCATCGCCGGCTCCGTGTGACTTCCGCCCTCCGGCTGAAGGACGCAAGTGTTCCATGGCACTGTGAATTCCACGTGGTATCTGCAACAAATAAAACAATGATAATTAATACTCGGGTATCGACGAATTATTTTTAAGACGGGAAACTTGTGGGATAATACGCAAATTAATGAGCTCAATTTTTTCATTCGATTAACGTGAAAAAATCTGCAAAATTTAGTGTTTACAAGAATTAAAAAAAAATTACAGAAAATATATAGCGGATCGTCAAGCAAATGTGCCACAAGTCTTCGTTCTTCAAGTTCTTCAAGTTTCGCTTCTTTCCTCGTTTCAGTGATTCGTGGCATCCGAAAGAAGACTCTCGATCTCTGATCCCCTTCGAAAGGCGACTCGGAGATCGGGAAGTTCGCCCTTCCAATCTTGGATCAAGGGCCGGAGTAGATCGAGGAGATTATGCCGCTACTCTTCGATCGTTCGATTGATCGCATTGTCTCGTGATTTCATTAATTCGTAAACGTAATTTGTATCGTCGAATTTCGTAGTCGGACATTTTTTCACTGTATACGCACTCCTTAATCGCACGGTAGGAGAATCACTTGTCGCTGATTTTCTTTGTTGTTTCTGCTGCAGCGTTGCAAGTTACACTGACCTATTTCAACGTGCGATACATATCAATTTGTGGCATGTAAACAGTGAGGCGCTCGAGTTGTGCGATTAATGCCATGTACTCTATCGAAAATTTTAAATTTCGAGTCCATGTACTTATAAAGCCAAAGAACAATTTTTAAACATTCGAGAATTCATTATTTTTTTTTTATTTAAATCCGCATGTGGAAGTATGTGAAACTTTAATTTACAAAATCTAAGCAAATTAATAAAGTCAACCGTTGGCGACCGATCGTTTCGTGGCCAGCTGCTCTCGGATCAGGTCTTGGAGCGACAAGTCCGGCTTTATCATCGTGTCTTTCGCTATTCTCGCGAACAACCTCTCGTCGTCGCGCCAACGTCCCTCGACGTCCGCCGACTTCTCGAACAGCTCGTACACGGCGAACAGTTTCATGATGGCCAGGACGTCCCTTGGGTCCGGTTGATATCCTCTTTTCTCGAGACGCTCGACGCAGGCCACTGCGCCGGAAGCCAGCAGTAATTTAAAGTCAAGCCTGTCGGTCATGGAACTGCGCTCCCCTGCGAATGCCCGTACGAAGTCCCTCTCGGTGGGAAAAACGAAGCTGGACAGATCGGCCCCGCGATCCAAGAGTAAATCGATATTACGCGGTTTGACATACGTCACTGCCATCTGAAGCGGCGTCCGGGCCAACATGTCCTTCGCGTCGACCTGCACGACTCGATGTTTCTCGTCGTAGATCTTGAAGAATGTCTCCATCGAATCGCCGTCCACACCCATCTGACAGATAATAATGATATGCAGAGGCGTCGATCCTTCCTTGCTCAGCGACATCGGATCGGCACCTCCTCGCAGCAGCAGTTCGACCGCCTTTCCGTTGCCGACTCGCAGAGCCAGGTGCAGCGGCGTGTCGCCCAACGCGCTCCGGGCGTCCACCTTGACCGGCCGACGATTCTCGTCGCAGATCTCGAAGAACGACTCCACCAGCTCCGGATCGTTCCTCGAACAGATGAAGTGCAGAGGCGTGAAGCCTGCCCCGTTGGCCAAGTTCGGATCCGCCCCTCTCCTCAGCAGCAGCTCGGCCACCCTCCTTTTACCGAGGCGCAGAGCCAAGATCAGCGGCAGATCTATCGATTCTCGAGGCGGCGGGCAATCGGGCGCCTGACCAACAGCCTCGAGAAATTTCTCAACGAGGTCGTGCGGCATCCGAGCTTGCAGACGATGTGGAAATGCGTCAGGCCCGACTCGTCGCTGTAGTTGGCGTCGAATCTGCTTTATATCGTAAAAAGATCTCGGATCAATTCGGGGCTAATGTGAGATTTGAGCGCTCGATGCACCGCGGTGACGCGACGCAGCAGTGGCTCGCCGGCTTCGTCGAGGCTGGGCTCGTTCTTGTAGCCGCCGAGGGCAACCAAGGAGAACGAACCACGCACGGGG
>CACVKI010145728.1:23607-44653 GCA_902732785.1 Trichogramma evanescens
CCCCCCCCCCCCCCCCCCCCCCCCCCCCCCCCCCCCCCCCCCCCCCCCCCCCCCCCCCCCCCCCCCCCCCCCCCCCCCCCCCCCCCCCCCGCCGCGCGATCCATGGAGTCCAAGAGAAGACGATCGATTTCTTCGCTTCGAAAGACCTCGCGGAGATTAGGGAAGCTGGCCCTGCCAGCGCTTGAGCAATTCGCAGAGTCGAACAACGAGTCCGTATCGCTCTTCTTCGTTCTCCCAAACAATCGATTCTCGCAAGCTCTTCAATTTTTTCAAGTTCGAGAACTTGGCGGACGTGGACATTTTTTGCGCTGCGTGTGCTCGACACAAACACACGATACGCACCGAGTATTGGAAAATGGCACTTCTTATCGCACAGGAGAATCACTTGCTGCTGCTTTTCTCAATGTTGTTTCTGCTTCGGCGTCGCAAGTTGTACTGACCTATTTCACGTACGTACTCTATGAATCTCCCATGGAATGTAAACACGGGCGCTCGAGCTATTATACGCGATGTATACCGCGTTATACCGAAAATATGTCCATATCCCGAAAATAAGACATGGGCCTCGCCTCGAGTGTCGAGAGATTAAAAGGCATACTGTGGAGCGTAGGAAAAATAATTTAGGAAAAACGATTGAAATATCGGTTGGTGCAAAAATATTCCGGGTATATCGTATTTTTGAATATTTTGTTAGCCTCGTATACGATTTTTCACTTAATATGACGTACAAATCGCAGCAAACACGTTACGAATAAAAATTGAAGCTACATTTTAAGACAATGGCATATTTTTGATAGAATACGGTATGTATCGTTTGCTCAAAGTCACGAGCGCCGAGCGATTCAACAAAAAAATCAATCGAAAATCATCGCGTACGCATAGTTACGTAAAGAAAAAATTGCTCACACTTATGGAGTATAGCGAGTACATACATAAACGTTTTGTATCGTCGTAAATAATCTGATACCGACTTATAATTTGAATATCGGCATTTAATAAGCGAGGCGCGCAATTTTGCCATTTAGCGAGTATATTCAATAATCACATATTATACAGTTTATAATTATGTATCTATTACATCGTGTAGATATGTCCGAACCTGTGATTGATCTGTAGAAAGCCGAGGCTGACGTTCAAGTGGCCGTGTCGCAGCGGCTGTACGACGATATTGTTGCAGCCCGCACCGCTCGCACTGCTGAAGTGTACGTAAGGATCTGCAACAGCGACGACAAAAAAAAAAACAGTAATCAACGGCGACAAATTTGAAGTTGGAAAAAAAAGAATGAAGCAAAAAAAGCTTTGGCGTGGAAACAGCTGACAGGTTTTATCGCGATAAACTTCTTTTTTTTTATTGTTGTTAACGTACGTTTTACAAGAGCCTAGAAATGGGTTACTCGGATGAGCGAGTCGAAATTCGTGCAGTTACACCATTGATTTTTCTACTATACAGACGAATGGTGTCTATTATTACTCCTCCTGTATCATACACAAAGGGAGCTCGAGCTCGTGTACAGGTATAGATCGCAAAATTCGAGTATTTAATTTTGACGATCGTCGCATAGGCCACCCGTGCGTGCAGATGCACTCATCTATATCGATCACGAATGCAACACAGTCACGGCCTAGATCGACGTTATAAACTACTACTATATAGACACCGGCAGAAACAGCATCAGCGGAGGCTGATATGATAAAACCGAGGTCTTCGTTCAATTTAACGGTGCTGTTGTAGAAGGGTACAAATAATAACGTCTACATAAACGAGGGTCACGGCGACGAGCCCAGTCCGTCCGCCCGTCCGTTCGTCCAGCGCGAATGCAATTATCTGCGGCGCAGCAGCGGTGTGTGTGTCTTTGTCTATAAACGCTGTAATAGGCTTTCCGTCGCGCGTACAGCACGTGGTTTTCGTCCTAGTCACGCGAAAGCAATTGTTTCCAAGCTTATAAAGTGCCTTTAACGAAGTTTCGCATTGCTCGATGAGTTGGCGCCGCCGCTGCTCGCGAGTAGTCGTTGTTGTTTTTTTTGCGTTTAATTGCAATAAACTATCCGCGCGATTCGATAGTGTAAAAATAGATACACACACAGTGCGCGAGGCTACGTAAACTTTGTTGTCTATAGATACGCGAATATGTGGCGTGGCCTTTTCGATTGAATTCAGTTTCTTCCAGATTTTATAATATAAAAGCTTGCAAAAAATGTTGAATTACTATCGCGAATATTATTTTTTCGACGAATTCAAATATGAGATTTGTCATTTGGAAAAAAGCTCGCTCGGTATAAAGCTTTAATATGTCAAGCGGGTATAGACATTGGCTTTAAGTACACACTCGTTATCATAATGAGTATATAGAGCTCTGCATATTATTAAGCGTCTTGTGTACATAAGCCGAGCGACGGACGTATACGTAAATCCCCTCTCTCTCTCTCTGTCCCCGCGGAGTTATGTTTTCTTTCTTTTTTTTTGCATATATTATGCACGAGTTCACGGTCAAGCTGGCAAGAAAGCTCAAGGGTTTTGCGTACGTGTAAATATTAAATCGCAGCTATTTTCTTCTAGATTTAGAATTAGACGGCTGTCTCTGATTTACCTACTTTTTTTCTTTTCAACCCAACGAGACCGAATGCATATTAAGGTTTAACTATAGCGTTGTAAGCTCGTTCGTATTATACGACGCGCGACAGAGTTAACTTATTATTACATTAAAAAGGAAGAGGCACAGAAAATTCCCCGGCTTTGTTTCGTCTCTCTCGGGCAACGAAGAATATAACGAGAAAATTACACGAGACTGGAGGGGAGCGGATTATAATTTTAACGATCGAGATTTTTTCCTCCCACAAAGATAGACTCGAGGAAAAAAGATTTTATCAATCCCATACCCAAACAATAATTAAAGATCGATCAAGTTTTATCGCGTATCACGCGCGTGCGAGCTTTAATTGACGCGTAAGATAAACACACGTGCCCTTTAAATATAGATATCAGCTGCTATCTCTCCCCAGCTCGCGCGAAAACAAACGCCAACGAGAGAAAAACGAGAGGAGAAATTCGCGCGCGCGCGCGAAGAAATTCATCAATGATAATACCTTGCGAAAAACAAAAAAAAAATAAAAACACCAAAAATATGAGACAAAAGTGTCGGTAGCAATGTCAAAGGTGCATCGAGCAAAGCAGAAACGAGCTCCGAGTGGATGCTACGAAGGGAATACGAGTTGGAGTTCTACTGCTAGGCAAATATATATAGGAGCATAACCTCACTCTTCTCGTGCTCCGAAAAATCACTACACGATGTTGCTTATATATCTATGCGTATACTACGCACAACGAATTTATATCACGATGATAACGAGTCAGGTCAGTGGCAGCTGTGCAAATCGAGCACGCACGAAATCGAGATACAAAAAAAAAGCGGAAGGTCGTTTGGCTCTCCGCGTCTTTTGTCGCACCGAAAAAAAGGCCCATTCGAATGAAAACAATTATCTTTTTTGTACCAGTGCGACGTATCGTACTCATGCACATGCAATTTTCATTATCAACAACGAATACAGTGTAAAAAATGTATATGTCGAGTTACCTTTATCGCTCATGCTCGGCGTTCCGCGCCGAAATCAACATCGACGCGGTCCTCATCTGAGCCTCGCGCGTAATACTGCACTCAGCACACGATGCACCACACGGACGTACAGACGATATAAAGCTCGATAACAATTGCGCGCTCGACGATCCAAGCTAATCGACGATACAATCCTTTCCCTTTATTCGAGCAGAAAACCCACGCACTGCTTACTGCTAATTGTCGCGCGTCGTATCTCTAAAAGCTCGAGAGAGGGAGTCGAACAGCTGACAGGCAGCTATTTTGTGTTATACGCGTTTGTAATGCCAAACTGTCGCTCGACGCGAGACTCCGTTTGCTGCTTCTTCTGCTGCTGTGCTGCGAGACTGCATAACTGGCGTGTAGACTGCTGCTGCCACTGCGGACGCATAGGAGTAGATGCGCCTGCAGTGGCGCGAGGAGGCGCTTATACTAGCTATGCGCTGAGTGCAGTTTGTGCTGAAAGTCTGTGTGTGTGTGTATGTACACGTGTGCGTATTGGTTTCTGTCATAAATAACGTGTATTTCTAGCGTGTATTATTATACATTTCCAGCGTCAATTGTTTTCGAATAAAGGAGAGCTTGCAAGCTCTCTAAGTTCAAGCTTTTTAAATCTCCATTCTCGCATCCCCCGATCGCACGTAAAACAAACTTTTTAAATGGTAGATAAATCTTAACGAGAATTTTTAAAAATTACAAATTTGCACGGACGATCAATGTTGCCGCGAAATTTTTCGAACTCGATCGCATCAGCGAGTCGCAAAGCACAAATAGAGGAAGTAAGAAAATGCAATCGACACGCACACATAGAAGTAAAGCTGCAAGACGACGAGCTGCGGCGCATCATCGTCATCTCTCTCTCTCTCTCTCGCTACTCCTCTCCTTCTGCCCGCAGAGAGATAGAGATACGAGAGAGCGAGCGAGCGCGGCTCGCGTAGCGCGACAGACGCACAGATTTGTGCAGAATATTTTGCAAAAACGAGCAATACGATCAGGAGCGCACGAGATGCGCGGAGGTGATGCGTCGCTGCGCCCCTATAGATATACAATAGCGTATATAGCATCCCCCCGGCGGTATATACGAAACTAATCTCTTCCACGCATGTGAATGTATATAGATATATTACGTTACGGTATTATATATACAGTGTGTACTCTCGGCAGCTTGTGAGCTATATACGATATACTGTGTGCTCAGTCTGTGTTTGACCATGTAGGTACAACGATGATGCCTGCCTATAATAATATATACGAGTATACGCCGCGCTGCGATCCCGAAAATTGCCCGAGAGACATTCGGCCGACACATTAAGTATTAGGGCGTCATGACGAGCTCGCAATTACCCCTCAAATATTATGGCCTTGCTGCGGCGGATCATGTATTATTGTGAGCTTGACTTCGATTCTTCTCGTGACATTGTTTCGAGGCAGTTGGTACTTCATTGTTATCGTTAAGAAAGAAAATAAATGAAAATGTAGAAACAGAAATCGATGCTTTTATTTACGTTGTTTTCTTTTTTTTACAACATCATATCGCTTATACATTAGACAGCTTGGAACGCCTTCTGGCAGAAGTTGAAAGCTTTGGCGTAGTTCTTGTCGAGCTTGGCAGCCGCCGAGCAGCCGTAGCCGCCGAGATAATGGATGCGCGCGTAATCCTCGCAGTCGATCACGCCGTCGCCGTCGCAATCCTGCGAGAGGAAAAATTATAATTTTTTTTTAAAGGAACGATCAGTATGTATATCAACACGATCCCTATCGCAGATCGCGTAGAATATTTTATTTCATTTTATTTATTTTTTTTTCATTTTACCTGCGAGTATTTATCCATGTATCCTTGTACGGCTCGCGCGGCGCAGTTGACGTCATTCACGCAGCGAGCGAATGCTGCGTAAGAAACGAAACAAAAATAAATAAATAAAGGTAAGGTAAGTTTATACGAGCGAGAGAGAGAGAGAGAGAGATAAGAGAGAAGAAAAAAATCCTTGAGGACTCGGCTCGCGATCGGAATACATTTTCGACCATACATATCAACACTCCGAGAATAATAACATCATTTTGCGCTATATTTAACGCGTCGTTGTATTACCCTCCTCGTCCGTGTCGTCGGGCTTGTCGTTGTCCAGGGTTGGCTTGCCCGAGTCCGTCCAGTAGATCTGCGTGATGTGGAAGGGTCCGCAGACGTCGCCGACGCAGCCCAGGGTCTGGTTGCAGCCCGAGGCCGCCTCGCAGATGCAGCCCAGGCAGATGACGTCGAGCTTCGGCGAGTCTTTTTCCTTCTTCTCGTCGGCCGCGGCCGATACCGCCAAAAGTACCGAGAGCCAACAGCAGCACACGAGGCCAAGCCCGATTATCGAGACTTTCCAAGTCATTCTTTTTTTTCTCTTCGAGCACGAGTATATTTTCTAATGCCGCTGCTGCTCACACCAGCAGTGCAATTTATAAACTAAGTCCGGCAATCTGTAGTCGATGCTTGTTGTTACATGTTTGGCGCTATCGCCTCGACAAATCGCGTTTTTCCAATAAAACAGTAGACCAGTGTGGGGAAAAATCAGCAGTGTGATTAATCGCCGATTAATTGTGTTACTAAAACGCCGCGCGATGTGTATCTCAATGCTATAGGCTATGTAAGCTTATAGCGCAACACAGCTTTCGGCGTAGAAAATTCGATTTAAAAAAAAAATTATGAAAATTTGCCCGATGCGCGCGTGCGAGATCGTCGTTTCGTTGACTCAACGCGACGACGATGAAGCATATTAATTATTACCTATACATATATTTATGACTTGGGTTTGTACACGAGCGTAATTATGTTGTAACCGCAACAGTTACGGCAATTTTTTTTTCTCTTCGTTTCAGCGCTGACGCCGGTGAATTAAAAATTTTGTGTAATTTTTTTTTATTTTTCTTTTACCATCGTTACCAGCGTTCTATTGTATTTACATTCAATTATCGTATAGAGACCTTGGGTAGACATGAGAGACAATGAATAAAAAAAAAGAGCCTAAAAATTTTTCTGTCGTTCTATTTTACTGCTTTTTAATATAATAAACGTCACTTTTACACACGCGGCAAGTACACAATGAAAAATTAAAGCTCGTTACGATTCTACGTACTAATTGAGTCACACACTCTTCTCGATGATTCTTTCACATATATAATATAATAAAAATGAGAGGCTTGGCTGGACTACGTTAAATAGTTATTACAAATAAATATTTTTATTTAATTATAAAATAATTAACGAAATTGCGAATGGACGGATCTGTAGATGGCTTTTGATCTCTCTCATGGCGCGGCATTGGGGAAGGCTTTTCGGCAGTTGTAGTAGCCGGCCTCGTACTTCTTCTCGAGCTGGCCCGTGGAGCAGCCGTAGCCGCCGAGGTAGTGGACGCGGGCGATGTCGTCGCAGGTGATGCGGCCGTCTCCGTTGCAGTCCTGAAGCAAAACGAGTTAAAAATTAATTGCCATCGATGCACGCGTATGATCTCTGTATCTTACCTGAGCGAATCTGTTCATGTATCCTTGCACGGTTCTACCGGCGCACAAGGCGTCGTTCGCGCAATCCGAGTAGGCTATATCGAATGACATTTTTTCATCAATAAATATATGTATCGATCGATAATTGCGCATTAATTTTGTTTTTGTTTTTATATCAATTACCCGTATTGCTGGTGGCCGGCTGATCGCCGAGGGTCGGCTTGCCGGCGTCGGCCCAGTAGCCCCAGGTGATGCGGAAGGGACCGCATACGTCGCCGACGCAGCCCACGGTGGTGTTGCAACCCGAGGCCGCCTCGCACAGGCAACCCAGACAGATCTGGTCCATCTGGTAGGTGCTTTGTTGGCCTTGCTGCTGCTGCTGCTGCTGCACTTGGGCTGTTTCAATTGATAATTAATACACACGAATCAACACACATACGAGCGCTGACGTTGATCACTCGACTCACCGTACGCGTAATAGGCGCAGAAGAGCGACAGAATCGCTCCGATTATTAATTTGTTACAAGCCATTTTGCTGCTGCTGCTGCTGCTCTTCTTTCTTATACTTGTTTATAATAACGAACTTGACCACGATAAGCGACCGTGTGTCTGCGGTCTGGATTCGTCGCGACTGCGACTTTATATACCTCGGCGGCACGAACTCGTCGTCGTTGGGTATTTCATTCCACCTTCCTTTTTTTCATTTCGTTTCGTTTTCGATCGCTTTGCATAAGGCAAGGTATATATTGAATTAATGAAGTAGTGGGAGAGAAGAGACGACGAGATACGTATAAATACGATCGAGTATATGTATTAAAAATTCGGGAAAACAAACAAACGGAACGAGCTTATGTGTATCGATTTACCGCAGATGCAGAAAATGAAAACGACGCGCGACTTAGCGATAGATTTTCCCGGTATTACGTCTGCACCGCCAAGCGAGCGAGAGGGCAGATGGTTATCGACATTGTGTCGTGTGTGTATAATAAACGTAATTGGCCGATGACTCGATCCGCGCGATGATGTGTACACGAAAACTTACGTCCTTACATTGTCACCAGCGATTCATTGAACCAATGCCCTACTTTTATGTATATCAAGACAAGAAAAAAAATCGAAAGGTCAATCGAATTTCATCGAAAAATGTTGTCTCTCGTATATTATTCCTGAATGAATAATTCGATGAAAACATACCCGTGCATCTCGATATATTTTTTAATCGTATCCGAAATAACTTTCGAGTCGTAAAATAGACGTTTATTATGTATACGCAAACGTTGCGCCCACGGTTCTATGCAGCTGTGCAGCAGCAGAGACAGAGAGATAGGCGTCCGCAGGTATGCAGATGATAACTTCTTTTTTTACTTCGCTCTTTCTATCGACCAGTTTTCATGCTTTAATGACCCAAAGGAAGAAGACTCGCCCGGTCGAGAAAGCCATTATATTTAAAATAGACTTTCGTCATTGATCTTTCGATGCGATATATGTATGTACGCAAGAATTAAATTAAGAACTCATTTGTCGATGCGCGAGCAAAATTTTCCTGAATAAACGATATTATTGTATTTGTATATAAGAGCATCGCGGCTAGAAAAAATCATTTCGTATACATATAATTTACTCGCGCGCCTTTCCTGGGAAAATGAACTCGTTCAAGGCGAGCCAGAATCTTAATATTATCCGCGAGGCTTCATTGACCTCTTGGCGTGGGTTTTATAAGTAAACACATCGAGTGCGTTAAGGGTACTCGAAGTCAATTAAGCTATTAAAGATTTTCCCTTTCATTGCGGACTAAATAAAATTCTGCCATCAAATATATACATGGACTTCTCAGAAACCCACTCGGCCTTACAGTATATAGTGTTGTAAACATATGCATTGATTTATGTCGATTTTTTTCATTTTATTTACTCAAGTCGTACTGAGTACTCGCAAGTGCAATCGAAAAAGATTCGAGTGATACTTGAAAAATTATTCTAAATAACATTGAAAATACAGACGTTTGCCAATCATACTGTTTTACTCGATGTTATTTTACTCTTGATTGGATAAATACCATCTGTATTATGTACCGCGTCCAGCTGACAATTCACATCGGATGCTGTCGAATCTAGGGGATTTTTTTATAAAGAACAGAAGGCGATAATCGATGATCGATAAAGTAGATACGTCTATGCTGCCGTATCACCTGGAATTTTTTAAAATCTAAAAATTTCATGAATGATCAATCGAGGATAGGAATTCGGCGCGCAAAACGATTTTATCCTCCGAAGCTCATGGACCGATTTTCGTTCGAGAAAATTATCAGCTCGATTTTTGCAATCATTTCTCAACGGTAAAATCGAACTATAAAGATGCGTGGCCACATTTGACATCGGTAAATAAATCATCGATAACAATTATTTGCACTTAGGTGGTGTGTGCAAATTTCGAAGTCGGCCTAATTTTGCAATCGTTGAATTATTGCAACGGAAAAAGAAGTATTTATTTTTCGTTATCCTCATTGAATCTTGCACTCTTCGGCTTTTACTCGTACCCATCGATGAATTTCAAATGTTCGAAATTATTTTATTCACTGAAGTTTATTCAGTCGAGCGTATTGATATCGGACATTAATGAAGTATCAAAAAGTAAACAATCAGGGTATGATAAAAGATTTATTTGTTGAGTTTAATAAAAATTTTAATTCGGTCGGGCAGAATATATTTAAAAAATGCATTGTTTGAACTGAAGCTAAATCTTATCTTGATTTATAAACGTCAAATATATGCTGAACATGGCACCGATTTAGGTCCTAATAAAATTAATAATTGACTGATAAAAATTTAATTACAAATTAACTTCGCAAGAACAGCAGATACCACTTTCTTCTTCTAATTTTCAATTCTCATTCCAGATTTAAAAAGTTTATAGCGGGTACTTTAGACATCAGCCTCTGCTTTATATAAAGTAATAAAAAAAATCATTAAACATATTTCAATTATTAATTGCACTTTGAAGGTAAAAAATAATTAAACGACGATTTGAACCGGCGATATAACAATCACTTTTATTTTCATTTCCAATTCAGGTACTCATGTCGCCGCAGTGTCACGGCGACATCGATTATAATACTGTGGGAGACGTATATATACAGTGTCCTTATTCCTATTTTATAATTCCCTTCAGTTGCGCCGTGACCGCCGCAAGTACCGGTGAACTTTTTTGTTTTGGAGCTATTTTCGCTTCCGATAATCGCCCAGAGCGCAGACCATGAGATTGTGCGCGGCATTGCAGTCGTCCAAGCCTAATCAAGAGAGAGAGAGAGAACCCAAAAAAAAAAAAACACAAAGCACACACGAGTTTCTTTAGTCATGTAAACTGTCGCAAAATGGAAAAGAAACAGCAGAGCAAAGACACGAGATAAAAGTTATTATTCATATAGATTGACAAAGCCGAACCGGTGATATGGCAATTCTCGATGGCGGACTTGGTGGTGTTCCTCTGCAGGCCCGGCTCGCCCCACAGCAGATGCTCCATGGCCAGGTCCATGTCCACCTTGCCGTCCGGCTTCATCTATACGCACAGAAAAGAAAGCGATGAAACTTTGAGCAAAAAAAAAGCACGATAATTTCTTTATTTTATTTCATTTTTTGAGCAAGGCCACGCGCAATATTTGTCTTTCTAGTTTGGCGCACGTGTAACACAGTTTTTATTTATTTTTTTTTTTTCGGTATTATACGCGAAGACACTCATTAGCATACGTTATACGAGAAAGGAGAGAGAGAGAGAAGAGAAGAGAACACGAATCATCTTGACAATGACTACTAGAAAAGAAAAAAACTCGCTCCTCTCGCTGACTTTTCGACACGAGTCTTTTGGTGAATACATAATTCTTTACACTCATCGTGAACTTAATATTTCTCAGGTTGAAAATGAAAAGAAATAAATAAAAATAAAACGATGCGAATCTCTCGAAATCTGGTACAGGCACGGGCGCACGTGTACTGCACGCGCCGCCGCTCGGAATTAAAGTCATGGACGAAGGTCACTACACATTATACTCACCACACTTAGGGTCTTGAGCATGCACTCGTCGACGCACTTGGCCAGCTCCCACACGCCGTTCGTATTGTTTCTCGCCGACGCGTAAATGTACTGCTCGACGCTTATGTTCTGGGCCCGGCTGCAATTGTTCAACAGGCCGTGATAGTACTCGTTACGGTTAATTTCGGGCGCGGTCGTCGTGGCAGTCAACAGATTATCGTCCGGCGACGACACCTTCTCGGCCTGCAGCGGCTTCTGCGGGTCGAGAAGTTTCAGAAGTTTAATCACACGATTGATAAAGTGCATCGTGTCGCCGCAGGTGTCATTGGTGCCGGCTGGCGACATTTTCTGCTTTTCCGCTTGCGGCACTTGTTGCTGTTCTTGTTGGGAACTTACGTGTGACGACGCCGTAACGACTATCGCGTACGCGAAGACGATCAAGAAGACGACTCGCATCGTGACGATCGGTATAGGATTGAAGCGACTGCGCGCGATATCGGTGTCGCGGATCGGTTCGACCTGCGATGCGATGCGCTGCGGTTCTCGGATGGATGGACGAATATATTATTCAATTATGCCCTCCTGCTGGGAATACATAGTTTATTATTAGCAAGTAGGCCGTAGACAATTTTCATATGTTTTAGCCCTGGGACGGACAATTTTTAAACGACGACCGCGCGCGAAGGATTATCGTTTGCGAAATTGCACAATACGCGTCGTCGTCGTCGCTCAGAAAATAAGAGATACATATATACAAAAATAGTGAATAAATTAACGAGCGGCGTTATCGACGATACGATACGATACGATACGATACGATAATACTCGAGACGGGCGCATAATTAGGTGTATATACTTACGAGCTGGCTGGAGCTGTAATTGAGAAACGAAAGTCGAGCCTCCTCGAGAGAGATGATATATGGAGAAAAACAAATAAAGAATAAAAAACTAGTTTTTTTAGCTTGTAATTACACCGAAAAAACCAGTTATTGGTACTGTATAAACTCACGCGATTTGCCTGATGATGATGATGATGAGGATTGAAAACAAAATATCGGATCGATAGGAAAAACACGACTGTGTTTGCGATTTTTCACATCGCGAGCGAGAGGCAGATGTGTCGTTACGCGACACATTTGTAATAGTCTATACTAGCTATAGAACGAGAGGATGTGGTCCAAACAAAGAAGCGTAAGAGAGAAAAAAAAGCCCCAAACACAGTCAGTCGGAGCGTGAAGCAAAATAAACAGGCGAGATTTAATTGATGCGCGGGGGGAAACCGTTGGCCTGCTGGGCGCGTCTCTCTGTCTATCTTTACTACGGTGGTATCACCTCATTTTGGCCCATTATTCTTTGTGTCTGTTGTCGTCGAAAAAAAAAAAAAAAATAAAACGAAATAAAGCAAAGTTGAACGTCCATCGCATAATTCATCGCGATGATGATTTTTTGAAGTTTCCAAGAGTCATTCTTACTTTCCAAAATTTGACACGTGTCGTTTGTATATTTATATACTCATGGAGAGAAGCAAAAAAGCTTCGAACGTTGCGGCAAAATTCGTAGTCATCTTTTCGT
Source organism: Trichogramma evanescens (assembly GCA_902732785.1). Taxonomy (NCBI): domain Eukaryota; kingdom Metazoa; phylum Arthropoda; class Insecta; order Hymenoptera; family Trichogrammatidae; genus Trichogramma; species Trichogramma evanescens. The sequence continues at coordinate 36,276 of CACVKI010145728.1, forward strand.
TAAATTTTCAAACTTTGGAAATTAAAAATTTTTTTTGCGAAGCGTTAATTAAGCTGCCGTACTTAAATCATTGTTGCTCGGGACACGCTCGAATGACTCGGACTATACACAGAGTCACGCCTGTTCGAGGACTTAATTTTCCTCGATTTGATTAACAATTTTTCTTTTTTTTTTCTGCTGCTTCGTTGCACACGCGCGCCTGACACTTGTGCATATTATCCACCAAAACTCGATACAAGACTGAAGTTTTTTAATTTGAAGAGAGAAAAAAATCAGCTTGTCCACGAAAGCGGCGAAAATGAAAAGCGAGAAAATTTTCTAAAACAATACGCGATAGGCTTTATAATCTTCAAGGTTCAACAAACAGCGCAAGAGTGTATTGACTCAATTGGCATTGATTTTTGTTTGAAATATACGAGAAGCAAGAAAAAAAAACTTCGTCGCATTGAACTCTGCGCGATGGCTGCTGCTGCTGCTGTCGCTGCTTCTGTTTTATAATAAAAATTTATATTATTTATTTACTCTTTGATCGGTAAATATGAAAATGTTGATTGTTTGATTTAGCAGTCGAAATTTAAATAATCTGTACTGTACGCCTTAGCAGCAGCTGTAGATCATTGTAAAATAATAATAATACAATACACTCGATTCCATTTTAATTAAAAGCTGCAAAAAAAAAAAATTGTATATCCTTCGAGAAACTTCAATTGGGATTTCTAGCTTGTTGTTGACCCGATGGTGCCCCGATGCCGATCCTTGAACCCGCCACCGTATAAAACCGCTTTGTTGTCTATTATAATATATAATAATATTTCGACACGGACTCGCGCGCGCGCGCCGGTATACGGGGACTCATATACGGACCTATTACAATTGAGATCGGAGACATACGTGTGTCTACGACCACGACGAATAGGGAAATATACACACACGCGCGCGCGCGCACGTATATCGTTATATCATTCGCGTAACAAAGAACTGGCGGCTGTTTTTTTTTCGGGTGGCGGCGGGAGCAGATCGAGGAGAGACTCGAAATTTTTCGAGTATAAAAAGACGAGCGTTTCGACGATTTGGTACAGTCGGTCGTCTGACGCATAACGATATCAACAAACCGATCTCTTCTCTCGTGAGACAACACACCTCAACCTCTCAAGATGAAATACTTGGCTGTTATCTTGGCTTTCTGCTTGGCTGGTGCATACGCCGTAAGTTTACGAGAAAAAAATCTTTTCAACGATCTATACTTTTGTTTTCTATCCTGAAAATTAATTTTTTTTTCTTGTCTCGTTGACAGGGTCTTAGCGACGAGCAAAAGGCCAAACTGGTCGAGCACAGGAAGGTGTGCGTGGCCGAGACCGGCCTCGACCCCGTCGTCGTCGAGAACATCAAGAAGGGCCAGCCCGTGCAGTTCGACGAGAAGCTCAGCTGCTTCGCCGCCTGCATGCTCAAGAGAATCGGCATCATGAGACCCGACGGATCCATGGACGAGCAGGTGGCACGCGCCAAGCTGCCCAAGGACCTGCCCAAGGACAAGGTCGACACCGTGATCAACAGCTGCAAGACCCAGGTCGGCAGAAACCAGTGCGAGACCGGTGGCAAAGTCTTGGGATGTCTCCTCAAGACCAAAGCCGTCTCCATCCTCGCTTAATTTCATCATCTTCCATTGACAACAATCGTATCATATATATATAATTCACGATCGACGAGTTAAGATACGTCGTTCGAGCATTTTTCTCATTTGTGACAAAAAAACAAGCAAATTGTGATCGCTACATCCATAAGTCTTTCAATAAAAAATATTATTTACTTATTACGAAAATTGGCAATTGAGTTGTTATTATGTATCCGCAAAGTTCTAACCTACGTAAACATTTATCAAGAGGTTAAAGTGAAAAATCTTCCTGTAACTTTGTTTATAAAAAATTTATTGCAATACTATAGAAACTATTACACATTATTCGAGAGAAATACTATATGAGTATGATCCTTGCAAATTAATTTAAAAAATATAGTTCTTGCGATATATTTAAACACGATTTGAGAACAATAAGTATTATCTGACTATATAAAAAAAAACATATATAATTATGATAATACGTTTCAACTTATTTACATTCAAACTCGAGAAAATAATATACTTGCGATAGATACAATCATTTTTTAAACATTTCTATGAGAAATTCAAAGACTTTTTACACTTCAACTCGACTGAGAACAAACAATCGATAATTATTCAATCAAATTTGAACATTCTGGTCAGCCGGATAAAAAATAATTCTTTGGAAATTATATTTTGTTAAAATTCTGTACGTTGTTTTTTCTTTCACTTCGTTGCGAATTTACAGCATTTAATTTACAATACTTACAGAAGATTTATAAGCGTATTTTAATCAACACAAATGAAACTTGTTGAATTACATTCGTAGAAAGATGCACGTTTCACTCTTCGATTTTATCGTATTAAAAATTAACGTACCTAGCTACGTTTTCTCTATGCATGTAAATAACCGGATTACACAATGAATAATACTTTTTTCTGACTTGACAATTTTCTTAAAATGAAAATCGTCGACCTAATATTACAATTTGAAATTTCATAGTCGTTCACTTCACTTCCTTACAATTGTAATTTGTACAGAAAAAAAATCGCGTCTTGTCAAATCGTAAAAATAGTTAAAAGTCAATATTAAACAGGTCAACAATACTTTAAGATGCTCGATAGGTTCTAGCTATATACTGATCGCGAACCGCGGCATCTTCTGGATACTCAATTGAAAATTCTTCAACAGGCACATAATGGGTTCCTTTAAATTCATTGAAGTATCGTCCGATATCATAGTTTTCTATCCATCTTGGGTTCTCCACGGGGCTCAAACATTCTTGAAATTAATACAGGCATTGTTAACAGAAAATTTAAGGTAGAAGATAAATTACTAAAAATGAATAATTATGTAGAAGAAAATACCTTCTAATGTCCACTTCATCATTTCGTCTGTTAGTATCTGATAAAACAATACTTCTTTAAATTCGTGTGAGTGAATATCGCGTCTCCATTCCCATCCAATTATTACGCATAGCTCATGATTTGTTGTATGCTCCATAATCGCACCAATTGTGTGCCTCATTCCGACTCTCCTTTTTTTAATTATCATTTTATATTCTCCCTGATGATGAAAGAAATCAAATTAAACACCGGAAGAGAAAAATGAATTTAGATTTGTTTATAATCTATTTACCTCATTTTTTATACGAATTTCATAGTCTTGAAGTAATTTCAATATATTAGTAGCTGGCCCTCTCGACACTAGTTCCGAGTTCTAATGAAAATTCATTTTCAATAAATAAGAGTATATTATTATGCGATTAATGAATAAAATTATACTGTACCTGTTTTATGTCAGTCAATATTTTGATGAATTTAGACAAATCCATTTTATATAACATGTAATATCTTGCTATGTGTAAAATCACTCCTGTGTCTTTTGGTTTGAGCATGTGTAACAATTCAAAAGCCGAACGAAGTTTCGTCGAACTTCCACATCTGTAAGAACGAGATCTCGCTGCAGTCTCTATATTACTCGCCATTCTCTCAATGACCTGAAATAACCATTCTATTAGATATTGGAAAAGAAATTTTAATCTTCAATTATTTCATGTACCAACCTGTTTCGCCGAAGCAACGTTTTGCATAACTTCTTCATGAGGACATCGGACAACTCCAGCTATTGGCGCTATTCTAGGACAATTTCTGTAAGTTAAAAAGTGACCACCACTAAAAACATCGACATAATAATTCTCGATTTTAGAGGGATTAGGTACACATTTACTGGAAAGTAAAATACAAAATGAATTTATATATTGGTTAAAGAAAGTATTCATGTGTATTATTTAATCATATTTAATCTTACTATGTTTCTTTCCATCTTAAAAGAAAATGAGTTGGAAAATTGACGGGTTCACACTTAATGCCTAATCGACGTCCAACGCTCTCATAAATTATTGCTAAAGTCAAAGGAACACCATATTTAAATTCTAATACCTGCAAAGTTCAAAAGAAGTTAGTTCTGTTTGATTGGGTAGTCAAAAGATGAAAATGTATGAAGTAAACTTACTTTGTTTATTAATGACGTCTTGACTAAGTAATAAGATTCTCTGTCTCCACGGAAATGTAATCTGACAAACATCACTTCACTTAGCACTGCCAAAATTTGCTGATTTTCAGATAGTGACCATTTATTATCATCTATATTGTGATTTTTCCAATGATCTAAGACTTCTTGGGACGTTGAAAAAATGGGATGCTTAGGATGCCTCATCTTCAATGTTTCCATAGCTCTGTCTGCGATATCATCTAACATACTGCTTATGTATTCATATGTGATGATTTGTGTTGGTTGAGTCCATTGAGCTACTAATGTAGCTGCAATTTCTAATAATTGCTTAGAGGGTGGAAGCTTCATAAATTTTTCCCATTCCACTTCAATAGACTTTTGCACAAGGTGCCTTATAACTTTCTTAGCATAATATGCAAGAGTAAGCTGTGTAGTTCTTCTTTCACTAAAATTTGATAATCATTATTTTAAGAATATTATAATCGTACGTATATCAACTTACTCGACCAAGTTGATGAACTTTATCAATTCATCTATGATGAAATAATACGCCATTACATGGGTTCCCTCATCGCACAGTCTATCAAAATTTGCAAACGCCGAATACGAAATATCATCTCTGTAGTAATATTTGGGTGAAATGAGTGCCAACTGCTGTATTATTTCCTTTCTCAGCTGCATCGAGGACTGCATCTCCAGGTACCAGTCTATTACTTGCCTCTGTTGCTTTCGATAAATGTATGTCATGTTGGGCCATCTACGAAAATTAATCAATCTATTAGATTTACAATAAAAATAACATTTTGCAACATTGTTTTATAGGATTTGTAAACTAGATGCTCTCTCGACATCTCAGAGAAAGTGCAAATAATTGTTATCGATTGCGAAGTCAATGAAATGAAAGAGCAGTGCACAGGTGTCGAGCCACAGTGCTTACAGAAGAAGATAAGAGAGAATCATTTTTACAATCGTATACGCCGTGGCGACGACGTATAACCTTCAAACATCCGAAACATCAAAACATACAAGCAGCGGACTTACGTTCGAAAGAACTGATACTTCCAAACGTGATTGCTATTTCTGATTGTGCAATTGAGCCGTCTGCAGGTGAGCATGAGAGCCTTGACGTCGTCCAGGCTCAGCTGCGGATCGGCGGCTATCATCTCTACGAGCTCGAAGGGCAGAGACGTGAAGTGATGACAATTACCGCCTGCCATTGTGCGTGTGCGTTGCTGACTTTTTTTTGCACTCTGATCCCCCTTTCTTCTCGACGACGACGAGTATGTGTAACAATGCTATATCCTAATGCACGCACCGAGTCTCGTTTCAACGGACAACACACAGCTGACACATCCACGCATACACCCACTTTGTTTATAATTGACAGGCGACGATCAGCAGCAGCAGCAGCAGTAGCAGCAGCAGCACAGAGTCCATACTAATACGCGACATCGTCAGCAGTCGTGGTCGTCTCGCGCAACTTTGACAACCAAGTATAGGTAATTTACTCGACGCGTGACGTTGTTGATAGATATATATATATAGTGCCAACGCGTTTTATTACAGACAAGATGCTCTTTACGAATCGATGGTAAACATTGCGCTCTTGACTCTGACACTCGTTCTCTCTCCCTCTCGCGCTGATCGTAACAAAGCTCAAACAATGCTATATACATTATATAGAGATATATATATTGCGTGCATATATATTTTAGGCTCCACCCCCTGCATAGCTGCATTCGAGATGTGTGACACTTGGCGAGTCAGCGAACAGCTGCTGCCCCTGTACCAGCTGCAAAAATGCGTGCGCGTTGTCGAGAGCTGATCATTATTAAGCGCGCGAAAATTTGAAACTCGAACTACGGGCTCTTTTACTTTCGATTGGCGGCGCTGCTTTTTTCATCGGGAGGGAATGATTTTAAGATCTATATAAGATATTATTTAAATAAATAGAACCGCAAGTGTAAAAACCATCTTCCCGAGTGTAGAAATTATTTACCCTTGATAATAAATTTTCACGTTTATGAAAACTATTTACACTCGTGTAAAACTTATTCTTGCGTAATTTAGTTGTGTATAAGTAAATTTCAAATGCGTCAATCTTACCTATGTAAGTTAGACCAAAAGTGAAAATGTTGCATAATAATTTATTGAAAAAAGGCGTTGACGATCATGAATACATAACAATTTTAAACCCCTGGCTTGTTGAAAAATTCTTGAAAAACAGCAATCCAACACTCGTGTAAAACTTATTCTTGCATGATTTAGTTGTGTATATAAGTAAATTTCAAATGCGTAAATCTTAGCTGGGTAGGTTTGACCAAGTGTAAAAATGTTGTGTAATAATTATTGAAAAAAGCGTTGAAAAAATTTTCAACCTCTGGCTTGTTTGAAAATTCTTGAAAAACAGCTATCCAAATGCAGAGAAAGTGAGCGATAAATACAACTTGTCTTTTATAAAGTAAAAACAAAATAACATATTCAAATAAATTCCTTAGACTTATGTATTCTAATAAAAAATGCAGTAGTAGAAAAACACTGGAAAAGTAACACGGTGCCGAAAAAATATTTTTCAGTTTCATCGTGTATTTCGAACATGGCTATTCAAGTTGAACTTGGAGAAGATTTAAAATGGTACGGTGAATTTCTAAAGTCTGAGGCCTCGTTCCAATTACAAATGTTGAAAATCGCTTTCATGTACCCTTTACAAGATAAAAATGTGGGTTTGATCGGCAGATCATTCGTGGTGTTGTGCTCAATGCTTGGCATAGTATACATCAATTTAAGTAACCCTTGTATTATTTGTAGAATTTAAAATTTTTTATTCTTTTTTCTTCAGATTGTAAAGTTTATTGAAGATACGAAAAAAAAGGGCTTGACAATCGCTCTGCTGATAGTTCATTTCAAATAGTTACCGGATGCCTGATACTGTATGTTTATACCTACCTTTCTGTACACTTCAAAAAGGTTTATTATTATTACTATTATTCATTATTTCTTCATACGATTGGGTCATAATTAATACCTGTTACTTTACATTTTCTAGATTATCATATTGAATAGTATAATATCAAAAATTCGTAGAAATGATGATTTACTGGGTCAAAAAGTGGTTGAAAATATGTTGGCAAAAACGATGTACTACATTTCAATAATAACATGTAAATGGTTCTGTTTGTCCGGAATATTTAAACCGAGTATGAACTTCAAATATTTCTTTAGATTTGTTCATATTATTAGCTATATTCATTGGTACTGCTCCACTATTCGTTCCAATTTTGGGCTCGTGGATACTACCAGGAAATCAAACATTTCAGAAAAGTTTGCCACTTCTTTATGATTTTCACGTAAACACGGATAAATACTTTGGTTATCTTTATGCACTCCAATTAATATCCATGAGTCACTTGGTTTGTATCATTGTGTTTCTGACTATTTTACAATGCACAAGTATTGGAGTCATTGTAGGCCAATTTAAATACATGCAGTGCGTGAGGAAATTAAATTCTTATGTAAAACAATGTTTTTATAATCACTCTTCTATAATTCATAATATTCAATTTTGCATATTAGGTACTATTTAAGAGAAACTGATAATGGATATTACGAATTACATGAAAACAAAAAAAAGGCTTGTAATTTCCTTATAGAAAGATTGAAAGAAATCATTAAGAAACATTATCAATGTATCGAGTGAGTAATTTTCGAGTCTATAAGATTATGATATTCTTATGATATTGATATACTGCAATGTATTTTACAGGCTTTTCAACTCACAACAGAGCATATCTAATCATACATCATTCGTGATGCTTCTAGGTTTAACGGGTATTATCGTTATAAGTGGGACTTTGGTAATGATCAAAGATATTATATATATGGGTCAGATTCAGAATTTTTGAAGGGGTAACACCACTCTAGGATTTTGGAAAATTGCTAAAATTGACGAATTTTTTGTGGGGGCCACGATGAATACTTTAATTTGAGACTTTGAGGACTAATAATACATGCAATGAACTATAAGAAAAAAATTTTTTTATTAGTTTTAGTCACAAAGTGGCGAAGATATCACAATTTTACAAAATAGCGATTTTTTGACTGGCGGAAAGCTTTCTCGACACTTCTAGGGCATCTAGAACAAAATTTCAAAAAAGGTCTTAAAGTTAAATGCTTTTTATAGCACTGTATGGCATAAGTTCACATTTATGACACGCTTTTCTGTGGCATAAGTCGCACATTCTGGCACCGCGGCGTTCGCATCACACT